>PVJI01012469.1:0-44495 GCA_004026765.1 Micronycteris hirsuta | reverse complement strand
GAAAACAAAAACTAAGCAAACTAGAACAGGAACAGAATCACAGAAATAGAGATCACATGGAGGGTTATCAGCAGGGAGGGAGAGGGGGGAGAATGGGGAGAAAGGTACAGGGAATAAGAAGCATAAATGGTAGGTACAAAACAGACAGGGGAAGGTTAAGAATAGTGTAGGAAACGGAGAAGCCAAAGAACTTATATGTATGACCCATGGACATGAACTAAGGGGGAAGGAAGGGGGTGCAGGGTGGAGGAGGATAAAGGGGAGAAAAAAATGGGACAACTGTAATAGCATAATTAATAAAATATACTTTAAAAAAGAAGATAAAAAAGTGTTCAACCCTATTAAAAGAAAAACAATATTCCATGAAGATTAAAATGAAAACCAAGCCTATTGGTGATATCTGCTTCCACCATCAGTTCAGCCCCACTTCTTCTGAAGCAACTAACCCTTCTCAGTCTCAGATGATACACATAGGGTCAGAAGTAGTCACTGCCCAAGGCAAAAATGAGCTGAGAAATCCACAAAAATATCAGCATAGATAATCAGATGGACATCAAAAAAATAAATAAAGGAAAGGAGGAAGGATGGAAGGAAAAATATAAAGAGAGAGAAAAAAAAACAGAGAAAGGAAGAAAGAAAACAAGAGAGGAAGGAAGGAAGAGAGCAGTCTCATAGGAAAGAAGAGAAGAGTGGTGTAGGCCCGAGGGGCAGATGGCAGAGCACAGGGAACTCAAGGAGACTGTCACAAAAACCAACAAACTATCTAGGTGGTCTCTATGCAGCCAGACAGAAAGCCAGGGGCTTACATAATTTATTTTTTAATTTTTAAATCCTCAAATTCTTATCTCAACTAAATTCCAAAATCAATTAAAAATAACACAGCCTTATAACTTAGAATTTAAGTTCAATGAGTCACATCACTAGGTTTTAGGTTTTATATTGTTTCTCATCTCATGATTTCACCTGATCTATACAAATGAAACGCTACTAAATGAAGTCACAGGGCTTCACACACACCCCAGGGAGGAGAGGATGCTGGCCTTGAGCAGCATGGCCCTATGGGTGAGGCTGGCAGGCTTCCCCAGTCTCATCTATTACATGGAGACCCTGCACTTGTGTGCAAGGGGCTGCAAGCCTGGTTGAGAGATTGCAAAGCTGGCAGAAGTTTAGAAGACACGTTGCCACATAGCAAACGGAGACAGCAAATTGGAAAGAGCAGGGCACTAAGGAGACAAGGGGAATGCTAGACTGCTGGAGGAGGCAATTTCATTTGGTTCTAACTAATCATTTGGTATGCAAATCTAGAAAGCAATAAAAGAGGAAAAAGTTAAAACAAAACCACTGGAAAACAGACATTAGAATAATTTCGAACCCCGCCCCAAATATTTACCAAGGGAGGAGAAACATTCAGAGAGGCTCCAATGAACTGTGTAAGCCCTTGCTCTAATAAACTAATTCAGATTATAATGTGAACCCAAACAAATAAAACTTATAAACTGAAATTGATTACTGTCAATGTAAAGAAAGGAATAACCATCTACTTATCCCAACAAGTGACAAGTAGATACTGTTAAATTGCCCTTTTTGAAGGAATAAGAACAGTAATGAAGCCACAATCGGAGACATCACCTTTCTGAAACAGTAACTGAGTCTCCTTTAATGAGAGGACTTTATATGGTCATTGCAAGTGTTTATAAATGGGAGAAGGAAAAGTTGGACAAAAAAGGCCAAAATGAGTAGGACCTGGCACCCCCTGTAATAGTGGCTCTAAGGAGAGGAATTACAGAACTGTGTGTGGGTAACGTCCAAGTCATTTCTGAATCAGACCCAAATCCTCACGCTGCAATCAGGAAAACACTGTGCGAACCCACGGGCTCCCAGTCAGCCGCCCCAAGCAGGGCTGTGCGGCCTTCGTTACTGCGTTGCCAGGACCCTCCGATGCTGTTGGCCAAGGGCCAGGAAGAAGCAGTGGAAATGATCCAGGTCAGGAGGGAGCTGTTACGTTTGTATAAATTCTCATCTGCCAGGATGAATGTGGAAGAGGGAGCTGATGAAAGTCTATAAAATCTAAAGGGCACGAGCAGGGTAAACATGGAAGTTTTATAGCCAGAGGCCATTGAAACCCGGAGAGTGGTGGCGGTGCCACCTTGGGGATTAAAGAAGTAAATTTAGGATTAAATTAAAGTCTCATTTAATCGGTGTATAGTAAACGTTTGTCACTCATGACTTCAAGAATCATTAAAGGCTGAAAATATATAGAACTCCAAAAGGTAGCTTGCATATTATCAAGTCCAATTGTTCAATTTTACATTTTGAGACTCTATCCCTATAATGTTGGGATGCAGACCATATTCTCAAATATTTGAGTTTAAGGATCGACCTCGCTTGACATGCCCCTTGATTTCCGCTGCTGTTGAGGCCACTGAGAGTGGATGGTCAGAACTCGCACCCAACTCTGCGTTTCTCAGATTCCCCTTAGGAAGAGAAATTGGCCAAAGACATGTAGGTATCCAGAAATAGAACCTTCCAATGATCTGAAGGACTCAAGTTTGTTGCTGATGTCTCACATAAAACCTAGAATACAGCATACTTTTACAACTTCATTAGTTTTTTTTTTTGTCATGCACTTCCTGTGTGAATAGCCTTGAACCTGTCTGCTCAAAGAACAGGAGAGCCTGGGCTCTTACATCCCCCATCTCCCAATTCACTTAAAAAAAACTGTGCCCAAATTTGGGGCTTAATGTTTACCCACTTAAAAGTGGTATGTTTAATGTTTTATCTATCTGAAGTCTTTGTTGCAATTCAGTTGATTTAACTACACCATACCAAATGGCACAGTTTTCAGAACAGTTTTATACTATAGTTAGTTTTCTTCTTTATAGCAGTTCATCTAATTAAACATACATCTCATAGTCTCATTAAGCCATGTATAATATAATACATAAAATATAAAAAAATCTATACAATATAATACATTATAAATATATTTTTTCAGTCATCGTGACTTGGAAAATTGTCACATGTCTTCCTGAAATCGAGATGCACAGTGTTGGCCCGTACCCAGCTCTTGTACCAAGTGGATGGTGATGTTGGTTCGGCTTTACTGTCTTTGGCTGAGTGCTTGTTCCTCCCTAGGGATGCCTTTTGTTTTCCCATTGTTCACAAATGTCTGTTTTGTAACCTTCTCTGTATTCCATAGACAGTCAGAAACTTCGGTTGAGAGAATTATGACTCAAGTTCATGGATGAAGGATGCACAACTCTATGCTCCACTGCACGGCCAGTCTCTGGGCGCAGTCCTCACTTAGCAGATCCTTGCCCAGGGAAGAGCCTTCCCTCTCCTTCTCTTCCTTCTCACTGCCTTCCCTTCACATTGGTGTGTGAAGAGGAAGGGCTTGCTATCTGCCAGAGGGTAAGGGAGATACAGAGAATGGCATCTAGTTCTGAGTTGCAATGTTGAGAGAAATGAGACTATTTGAATAATCCTTTATATTATTATCCCATTTAATAACTGGTAGTATGTTTTAAAAATTATTTAAGATACACTTATGTAATGCTCACCATTTTAAGGACTATGAATCATTAATTCATATAATCCTTATAAAGGAGAAACTATTATTATCCCCATTTGACAGATGAGAAAACTGAGGCACTAAGTTGGTAACAGGTGGAGCCTGGATTCGAACCCAGGCAGTCTGACTCCAAGGTCTGTGGTTTTAGCCACTGCCATGATGCTATGGAAGTAATAGGAGAAATGTCCACAGAGGCCAATCATCATCTGATGCCCCTTTCAACAGAGGAGACAGTACAAAAAAAAAAAGACAAGAGAAATACATACACAACATGCACAAAAAAAGTACAGATGGGCAAAGCTGATCAGATTTTCTCTTATTACAACACATATGAACAAGATAGAACTTCAGGTCTGCAAAACCTAGAAAGTTCAAAGCCTCTGAGCACTAAGATGCTACAACAGGGCACTATCGCCAAATCGATCCTTCCTAGAAATCTCCCTGCTTATCAACTCACCTGCACGGAACCAAAAGCACTTCCCCCTGCCCTGGGCGTTACCCTGGCAGCAACCCTAAGCCTCAAGCTGGCTCTCCTCAATTCCTCCTTCTAACAGTCTCGCTCCATTTTCACTGATTACGTAATGGCTGGTGCAATATGCCACATGTTTGTCCCAATGTATTTTTACATTCCTTTGTTCTTTCTCTCACCAGGAGCCTAAAGTAGAGTCTTAATCAAACATCCCAAGGCATTGCCATGCTGTGCAGCTGGCCAGGAAAAGCAGGAACCGCTGCATTGTGCTGAGACTTTGTAAGTTCTAAAAGTACAAGTTAAAACTGAATTGAATTTTCTGATTAAGGAGGCCCAGGATAGTTTTCTACTCATATTACAAAAGACAGTAAGTGTTTTTAAGTCTTTTTAATAACAGAATTCTTTTGGGTAAGGTAGGAAAACAAACAAACAAAAACCCTCCCATCTGGATAGAATCTGGAACTTTTCACAGACAGTCTTATACCTCTTAAAAAGCCGAGTGTACTAAATAGAAAAGAATATCTGGTGTTTCTCAAATAAGCACTTTTCTCCAAGAGTAACACTTAATAGTAAAAGTAAAGATGGAAATGGCAGCATTGAGGATTTAATTGAAGGTCAACACC
Organism: Micronycteris hirsuta; assembly: GCA_004026765.1. Classification (NCBI taxonomy): domain Eukaryota; kingdom Metazoa; phylum Chordata; class Mammalia; order Chiroptera; family Phyllostomidae; genus Micronycteris; species Micronycteris hirsuta. Next base: position 39,832 of record PVJI01012469.1, on the reverse strand, counting down.
GCCTTTCCCCAGACTTCAAGTTTGAAACAAGTAAGCACTGGATTGCCTAGGCCATTCTATGACTTGTGGCTGAACACATTCACTATGAATATAGCTGGAAAGTCAACCTTGTAGAATAGTATGTGCTGTGTGGTAAACAATGCAAAAAAACTTCTGTTTCAGTTGGCCACGTAGATGATGCAGAGAATACCTGAGTCTATTATGCAGAAAAACAGACTCAAATGTGCAATATTCTCTTACAGAGAATTAATGAATAACCTTTTCCAAATGGGGATGTTTAAAACTTTTGCCCCATGAGTGAGTTTATGTTGTAGACTTTCCAGCACATTTGAAATTTCAGTGTAAAAATCTCCCTGTCATATCATTATGATATTGAAAATATTTCCTTAACTGGAAGTCTTCAAGTGAATAGATTTAATGAGTGTTTACTGGATGCTAAGCTCTGTTAGGTGTGGTGAGTCAGAAATGACAAGACAAAATTCTTGCCTGAATATGAATAAGGTCTAATAGTGTAACAGGGTCCAGCCAAGAGGGGGGCCCACAGAGGGATTTGTAATGAGGTCCAGAACTCAAGGTGTCCAGGAAATATTAGAAAAAAAATATATATAGGATGTTCTTACCCCCACCAGTCTGAGCTGGGGGATGGGACACAAGGAACAGGGCCATTGAGAGCTATTTAGCATAGCAAGAGCTTTGCAGCTAACATCTGGCATGGTCATTTAACATACCTCTGGCATGGTTTCATAGATATATTAAATAGCTGTGGCCATGCTTTGAGCCAGGGGGATGGAAGTGACTTCCACCCAAGATGTGACTGGGAGGCAACTCTCCACCCTGGTTACAGAGCCTGCGTGAAAGCCTGGAGATGATTGGCTCCATGCCATGGGGCCTCACCTGCCCAGACTTACTATGGCAGCCCAGTAAAGCTGGAAGGATACAGGAATGCTGGCAGGTGTAACTGATTGTAGGAGGAGTCGGAAATGGGGCTGCAGAGAAAGATCAGTGCAGGGATTTAAACTGAGACGCAGCAGCCATGAAGGCGATCACCACGTAGCTTGGGAGAGGGCAGGACCATGAGGCTTTGGAGGAGTTGGGACCACGTGGCTGTGGTGAGAGTCAGGACCAGGCGGCTTTGGGGTGCTCCCTTTTGCCACGTGGCTTAGGCAGCAGGAGAGATCTTGCCAGGAAAAAAAGTGGTGAAAAGATTCTTGTTGGTGGGCCATAGAAGGTGCCACATGGTTTTGGATTAACTGGAGATTGTGGCAGTGACACCTGATAGTGCCAGGAACCGAGGGGCTGCCTGAATCACGGACTTCTACTTCTTTTCCTGAGATATGGTACCCCAGACTGGACAAAGGAGAGAAAGAAGCACTGTGTGTGTTTGTGGGTATTCTAAAGGACTTTAGTATTTTAAAGAAGACATTACTCTAAGTCTGTATAACTTTTAAATAAATAATTCCTTTCCTTTTCACCAATCTCTGGCATTGAGAGACATCTTTCCTCTGCTGGTGGGCAAAGCGAACATAGTATGGGGGAGGAACCCCCAAAGAAAAAGGGGGGTCCTTTTGGTAACAGTATATCATTCACCACCCCCCAGGTCTGTTCTGTAACAATAGCGGATATATAAAATGGAAATCAGTGTACATGACATTAAAGTGTTGGGAGCAAATTCTGTCGGTAGGGGATGGCAAAGATGTGAGGAGAGGAGAGAGAAGGGGACATCTAGCTGGGGCTGTGAAGTATATGTAAGAGTTTGGAGGAGAAGCAGGGCAAAAGCCATCAAGACGAATGGAAGTGGTATTTGTAAAGAGAGGGCATCAAACACAAGCATGGCATGATGTGGCAGGTGGGCGGGGCAGGCACTGACCTTCCTTGGGTGCCCCACAAACTGCTTTCAGTTTACCCTGCAGACAACACAGAAAAATAGGTCTTCAAACAGGGACAAGACAGAATCAGAGTTTCAGAGATTATCCATCATTTCAATATTTTATAATATAATACACAATCATGTAAAAATTTCAGCAATGCAGCAATATATAAAAAATGAAAAGTTTATAAAAATGGAAAGTTTCTTTGCCTTCATACCTATCCTCTCCAGCAGACACTCCTAACAACATTTGGTGTGTATTCTTCGGTCCTTTTCTTTTTATTCATATACTGAGTCATGTTTTTATCTATTTACATCTCTGTATCTGGCTCTATCTCCCTCTGTGTGTGTTTGTATCTCTCTTTCTAACAAAGTCAGAACGACAAAGAAGGACAGGATCACACACAGAGGACACACCTGTAGTGTGCTGTTCTACCTGAGTGCACCGCGGGCGTCTTTCCTGGCAGCACATGCAGATTCATCTACAATAGAGCTTAGCGGCCTCTGGGCTGAATCAGCATGCTGTTTTGTAAATAAAGTTTTATTGGAACACAGTGACACCCATTTGTTTATGGATTGTCTATGGCTACTTTCTTGATATAAATGCAGAGTTCGGTAGTTATGATAGAGACTGCAGGGGTGCCAAGCCTACAATACCTTTTACAGAAACAGTTTTCTGACTCCTGTTCGGTGCTGTGCATGCACTAGAGTGCATTCCACCACTTCGACACTGACAGACAGGTCACCCACTGCTTTGTCTCAAATAAAACCACAATAAACGTTTTGATACACAAATATTTATCATTTTGAGTATTTCTACAAAAGAGGTTTCTAGAAGTGGATTTGCAGTGTTAATGGGTTGTTTTTTTTTTTTTTTTTTTCATTTCATTTGTTTTTGTTTGGAGAGAATCCTGGTGGCAGTATGAAGGGTCTAGAGGAAGGAATCTCAGGGCAAATGGGTCAATTAGGAGGCTCTTCCTAGCATGCGGCCTTCACATAGCAAAGTCCAAAGCAGAAAGGGGCAGAGGTGTTAGAAGTGAGAGACACTGAGGAGGAAACACGGCGGATGCATGCTGGGTAAAGTCAAGGCGGAAGGGAGGGGGTGTTAGAATGCTCTGAAGTCAAAAGGTCAGGTCACTCATCCACTGAAAAGAAAGGATGAGCAGTAGACATGTGACCTTAAGGAAGTACATTTTACTGGGATATCACTTTTCTGACAAATTAATGTGAAACTCACATGAGTACTTTCATTCAGTGATAAGTCAGTACGACTGTAAACAATGGTGTGTACTCTTCACATCACCGAGGGTGATATCAGAGCCTCCCCAGGGTCCCTGAGCAGCCATCCTCACTGCAGTCCTTCCTCTCGTCCCCTGGATGGCGGACAGCACTCCTCAGGCAAACAGCCTTGAGTCCTAACATCACGATTGTTGAAATGTTTATGTGGGCGCCTAGGTTTCTTCTGAACCACATTTTCATAGGAAGTCACATATTTCCTGTGTATATTTTCACACCACAAGTTAAACATTTTTTTTATATTTTGCTAAAATTATCTCTTTCCTTTATGACTATTTTTCACAAGGAAATAAATGTTCTATGTCACAGGCATTACTGGTTAAGCCAAGATTACCAGAGGGCCACAAAGTCACAGAATATATAAACATGGATACTCTCCAGGCTCCTCTGAGGGCCATGGAGCCATTCGGACCTAGGTCTCCACAGGCTGATGGTCATTGAATTCAAGAGCAACAACACCTGGTTCAAATAAAAGCTCCTAAATCTGAAAATGCCATAGGTCAGCTATACTTCCCAAGTGTTGTGGGACATCGTTTAATATAGAACTCCTGTGAGTCTGAGCCCCAAGTGCTCTAAAACCAGGTAAGTACTTTAAAAATGAAGTAATATTATTACATTTATGACACTCATTTTTTTTGCAGTTTTTAAGAGAAAAGGAGCCTCCATAACAGAATTTGAGAAAAAGAAAGTTAAGTGTTGTCCTGAAAGAAACAGGTGGACCCTGAATTAATGATTGTGACCCTTGAGAAGAACAAGTGATGGAATTACAGACCGATCTAGAAAGAGAAGAGCAGCAGCAGCAAAGCCAATACAAAATGTCATGGTCCTTTCTGGACATGATGTTTATACAACTGTTCTACATGCTGAAAAGGTCAGGAATCACATAACATGCCAAAATTCACACTTTAAGCAAAGGAGATCTTAGGACTCTCAGCCTATGAGAGCCAGTAACTCTGGCACTGCAGTCAGTGGACTGCGTTTGGTGATATGACAACAGACCTGCCTTTGTCTGAGACCGTTGAGATCAGCCCCAGGTTGCTGCAGATGGGATTGTCACAGCCGGCGGCCAGCCCAGGGGCCACACAAAGCCGTTCGCTGGCAGGATTGCCCAGGTTCTTGTGCTGGGAGAGCAGAGCAAGCGTATCACAGACCTGCCACTTCTCCCAGAAAGCAATGGGATTAGAAAAGAAATTCAAACGCAGGTGTGCAAAGTCATTTCAGGTATATTTGGAAGAACAAAGTTGTGGTGTCCCAGCCGGACGACGAAAAGTAAGGCAAGAAAGAAACTTACAATGTGGGAAAAGCTTAAATCTGAAAAAAGATTTTAGTCCCTACATCGGTCCACAAGCAATTTCCACAGTGTCTAAAGATTTCAATATATTGAAATAATGAGATAAAGAAAACAAGGAGTCATCACACTATTAATGTTTAGCAATAACAATCCCTCCCACTATCTCTCACAGCATGTGTTTTCTCAGTCGGCATTTGTAATCACTCCCCGCCCTCCCCGCCCTCTGCTGTATTCATTTTGTGTCCTCTCTCCACCCCATCCCCTTCCAAATGCAGTAAAGTGTTAGGCACAATAATGATTACATAATTTTACCCTATTCTAACTACTCAGTCTTTACTTCAGTGTTTCCCCAGAGAAAGAATTACCTTCAAACAACCAACTTGATGGAGTGTGATGATTCCAAAGCTAATCTTGAGGTATGCTTTATGACAAAATATGTCTACTGCCAAATAAATTTGAAAAATGGGGTATATGTTACCCCTGCCCTCATTTCAGAAAGTGGCAATGCACATTAGCAAGGTAAATGCTCTGGAAAGATCTGCCATGAAGATGTCAGTCCAGCCCCGTTTAGCCCAGTCTCTCATGTGCTGAACAGAAATACTCTTCTGTTTTAGTCATGTCCAGGGACACGCTCTGGGATATGTACTTTAAAACATTTCTACTCGAAGTGTGGCCCCAGGGCCAGTAGCCCTGGTATCTCCTGGAAGCTTGTTAGGGATGCAGACCCTCGGGCCCCACCATAGTTTTGCTGAACCAGAGTCTGCACTTTAAATGCACCCAAGGGGATTCGCACACCCGTCAGTGTTCACAGAACACACTTGAGGAAATGCCTGTCCAGAGCTGGGCAGAGCTTCAGCTTTGGAACCAGAGACATCAGCTAACTCCATGAATCATAAAGTATGTTCTCTGGCAAGAAAGGGTGTATTTGCATGGTCATTGCAAATTAATAATCACCCGGCATTACAGTAATTCCATATTATAATTATTACTCATTCTTTACATACACTCCATTCATTATGTAACATATAATTATAGATAGCTATTTATCTCAAATGATCACTACACTTGATTTGTTAATAGTTCTGATTCCAAAAGGTTAGTATAATTAATGTTTGTCGCAATAAAAGAGTCATCCCATAACCCTGAAAGGCCCCTTTTAGTTCTTCCCAGGAGTGGTTCTTACTTGAGGGGCCTAGACTCTCAGAGAAATAGGATGTGCCTGACGCGGGTCTGAGGCGGTCGGTTCTCTCTTCTGACTGCTCCCCCGTCTCCTCTGCAGATGTGGAGGACACAGAACTGTCCGCAATGCTTGGATTCCTCAGGACCACACGGTTTATGCCGTTAAACCAATACCTTCATATTTAATTAGCAATGCAACTTTAATTTATCTTAGGCATATATAAACAATATGCATTTTATAAAGATCCACACAAGCCTTATTTTCATATTACATGTAGCAGACATCTGCTGAGCTATTAAATCAGGAAGAAAAATATACAAAAGTCAGTTGGGAAAGAGATAAAACTAAATAAAAAATTTGTGACTAGCAAGTAAAAATTCTTTTTGCCCATGTTTTCTATTTTTGCCACATTATTTAATATCTATCCTATAAACTCCATTTGTATTTTGTACAGACATATGCTTTAAATGGCCAAAACTGTCTTTTTTAGGCTTGTAAAATCCTAGAATTTTTTTCAATCTCTATTTTATATTTATGTATTCTATATTATACAACACATACACATGTTGTATGTTGTTAAATGCTTAAAAGGTCCTTTCCCAATTACCTCTCTTTAAACCCCACAGTATTTCCCTAGAGGTGGAGGAGACCATGATACTATTTTTATGGGGCATTTCCAAGGCCTGGCAGTGGTAAGGGCCTTGGCAAGGCCTGCCCATGTTTTACAGGCAAAGCCAGGATCAGAAATCAGGGTTTGTGTGTGTTTTGTTGTCATTTGCATTCCATTCCTTTGTGAATCCTACTGTTGCATCAGTAAGTCTTCTAAAAGTGTGGTTCTAACATGTGGGGGTCTGAATGTTCTAGGAGTTTAGCTAGTTGGAAGCTTGGCTGCCTTTCTTTTGTAGAAACTCTTTCCTTCTCACCTGGCCAGGAGGGTGCGTGAGTTCCTGAGCGTGAGACCCTTGGTGTCCTCCACACTGATGCCCCCATCCCGCATCACACAGCGGGGGCTCCCTGAGAGGCCGGTATGTGATGAACTCTTCACAGCTCCTATGGATGCTGAACAGTGTGAAGTAAAAGCAAAATGACATTAAGAGGTGACCGCATCCTGAAGCTTAAGAGGGTAAAATGAGGTCAGTCCAGAAAGTATCCAGCCACATACTATGAAAAATAGAGACATTTATTGAAAGATACAAGAAACAGTGTACATATGACAATGATGCCTCTGTCCCCTTCAAAATAGGCACCTTGGGACCTCTCACATCTGTCCTCTCAATTGCCATCAGGGGCCTGTAGTATTTTCCCACATCTCATCAATGGTCTAAAATCTCTTCCCTTTCAAAGGTGATTTTAGACTTAGGTAAAGCCAGAAGTCACAGGGCACAAAATCTGGCCTGTAGGGGGGCTGAACCACCTGGGAGATTTGATGTTTCAGCAGAAAACTGCACAAGATGTGATGTATGAGCAGGCACATTGTTGTAACGAAACTGCCAATCACCAGTTGCCGATAGCTGTGGCTTTCTGAATCAGCCCAATAATTTCTGCAGAAGAATGTTCAAGCTTAACACAAAATTTGCAGCAGATTTGTTGCTCTATTCTCTCAGTCATTTTCATTGCGACAGCCACACAGTACACATGCTCACTCAACAGCATCTACTGCTCCACTGACTGGTACAGTGAAGTCATCATTGTTCACGCATGCACATTCCAGTCCACTCTCCTTGGCTGCCAGGATACATTGATGTGCAAACCACTCTTGTTATATTAACAATGGCTGGACTTTTTCCGGACAGACCTCATATTTTAAACTTTACTTGCCACATTGGTGTTCTCTATTTACTATGCTTAAAGGACTTGTGTTGCTCAGCTGCTTCAACAAGCCTTGCTGAGATTGTGCGCTGTCATCTGTCTGCCGTTTTCTCTCATTTTATTTCCCCTTATGACATTGTATCCACTTACAGTAATCCCACATTTGATGACAAGCTCTCAGAATTTTAGGTATTTATATATACCATCTCTTCTTACTGATCTCTCCCATTTCTAGCATTTTTTTTAGTTTAGAAAATATCCATTTATTTTATTAAGTTTATTTGATTTCCAGGTTAGTTTTTGCCCCCAGTTTGATCACATAAATGATGCTTACCTACCACTTGATCACTTTTCTAACATATTCCAATCATTCTTATATCAAATTAAAATAGAAGAAAGTCAGAAATTGGGTTCTTCCACTAGAAAGTCACTTTTCTATGTAGGAAAGAAGATGTAAATTTTCAAGGCCAATCTGACATCAGCACATCAAAAGGTTCAATGGCTGGTCTTTTCACTCAAAACTGTTTTCGGTTTATTTCTGTCAAATGTCACAGACTGTCAAAATGAAGTCAACATAGGTTTCTACTGTCGGTTGCCATGAACAATTAGCATTACAAACATCATAAGTAGACTATAATAAAGCATTAACCAGATCTGACCCTGAACAGCACTGGTTGCCATAGTGATGAGGACTTAAACAGCCAGCCAAGACCAGGGTCAAGGGCAAAGTGGCTTGCGTGCTTCCAGGAGGGTGATGCAGAGCAGCAAGGAGGGAGAGCCAGAACCCAGGCTCTGTGAATAGAAGGAGATGGTCAGAGAGGTTTGCTGACTTCCCATGGAGAGGTCAGTACTTCCCTGGGGAAACCAGCAGCAGAAGGCAGCACCACCAGTTCCTTCGGGAAACTCTCAGGGGGCAAGTCTTCTCATCCATAAAATAAAGGAATGAAAAGATGATCTACGGATCTCTTTTACTTCCAGACTACTCTAAGTCTATGATTCCAAATGGGCCAAGGAATGTTTTTCTGGAATATTCTGAGTTGTAGAGTATGGGAAACAGTAGAGAAGACCACCTAGAGTCACGTAACTTCATCTCAGTGGTAGCCACTCAACTGTCTAAGTTCCTTTACATGAGCACACCTATTACCCAACAATAGGCCCTTTCACGCTCCTTGGACAAGACTTCCTTAAACAGTATCTATATGGACTACGTCTTTACCTGTTTAAAACCTGTCAACCCAAGACTGAAATCTAATAAGAAATGGCTAGAAAGTAGACTCTTTTTTTGCCAGATGTATTCTCATTGAGTTTGTGTAGCTAAATTTATCGGCGCATCATGTGGTTGGACACTATAGGCTAACGGAGCTGTTTCCTGTGTGATGTCTGCACGTGCAGAGAACGGATGTGGGGCGCGAGAGGCAGGCTTCCACAGTGCAGTGAAACCCCTTTGGATTGAACTCCCAGTCCACGTGGCCACTTTTCCCATCCTGGGTCTCACACTCAACACCCATCTGGGCCGCTGGTCTGCTCCGTGGAATGTGTGAGAAAGCAGCTTCCATGGAAACCCGCTCTGTGTCCACCCACCATGCAGCTGCTGTGCCAATTCCATTCTCTCGCGCTAATGGCAGAAGATGGTGCAAAAGATAATACGTTCAACTCAGCATCAGTTCTTCCCTCTTTTGACAAACTTTTCAAATGCTACATCTCCAAAGGCCCTATTATTATCCTTCTTAAAGAGTCAGACAACACAACACAGAAGTCAGTAATGCATGGAGGCTGTGTGGTGCTGTCAGTCCTTGTGGCCTGCATCGTGGGGGAGGGGCAGTGGCACGGGACACCTGGCCACCTCACCCCGTGGACCTAATGAGACAAATGCTCACTGAGGACTAAGGTCTTTGGTTGTGTTTCTTTTCTATGCCTGGTGCCAAAACATAGAAAATAATGTCTTTTTCTAAGTGTTGAAGGAATTCACGGCAGCACTAGTTTGGGAGGGCCCAGTCTCCAGACCACAGAGGAGAATATTTACCATCTTTCATTTGCTGGCAGGGTGGTGCTTTCAAAGTGCTTCCACACGTCCAGGAGTGCCGGAGACCACTCTGGGCTGAACGGAGCAGGGCAGAGGCCTGTTTGCCTAGACTAAGTTGCTAATCAGCTACCTGACTTGAGAAAGGATTCATGCCTCTGGAACCACTCAATTTTATCTGTAAAATGTTGATAATGCTTCACAGAATAGCTATGAAATTTCAATGATATTGTTTTTTCATGATACACTGAGAAGTCCAGAGAGCTATCTGAATGTGAGGCATTCTTTCGTATGCCTCAACCAACGGCAGTTAGCACAATGCCTGCTGGAAAGTTGGTACAGTCAGTAAGAGTGGGTCATGGTTTTCATTGGCTGACTCCCCACACTAAGGCCATTGCTTTTGTTCCAGGTAAAGGCAGTGGCTGCTTTTGTTTGTTTGCATGTTTTCTTTGTTACATATGCTAATTCTGTATATGTACCTTGTTCTTGCAGGAAAGTACAAAAGTAAAGGGGAATGGGTTTCCCCATGGGCTCCATTTGCACCATTTTAATAGGTCTTCTTAAAACTCTGTATTAATGCTCTTAAAATACAAAATAGAGCTAAAAAATGCCACAGAATTTTATAAGGATTTTATAATGATAAAATCCTATAAAATGACAATTATCTTTTCCATTGTTAGATAGCATCTTACAACAACAGGCAACTTCATTTTTGATGCATTTTTCACTTGTGATTCCCCAAGGCTCCTACAATCATACTTGTTTCCAGCCATTTCTCTCATGACATGCAGCTGAGTTTCTTTCTAAAATGTAATACCTTGCAGTTTAATTTAATTTTACTTTATTTGTGATCACTCCTCCTACTTGCCAAGGAAATAATTAGCTCTAATCTCATATTTTGAGGTTATGATTCCCTGTAGATTTTGGTTTTATCTTCAGATTTAATGAATTTGCTTCTTATTCCCTCATTTCTGACACCAGGAAAACTACAAAAAGATTAAAGGGGCAAAGTAAATGCCAATAATGGAAAATTTATTATAGTTATCTGCAATGATAAACACAGGCCTGAATTCTCACATATTAATTAGTGTGAACATAGTATAAGTAAATGCCTCTGCGACACTTTATTCATCGGTCAGTTGACCTCTGCTAAGCACCAATGCACCACACGTTTTGTTTTGCCCAGTGAGGGATGTTAAAAAGAGTCCGTGGATTCTGTTCTCAAGAAGCTTACAATTTATTGAGAGGTGACTGTATTCCTCTGAGACAGTATGAAAGAGAGCAGATGTGCTTTAATAGTACAAGAAGAACTGGGAAACTGTAGATGACGTTATAGTTCTTCTGGGGAGAGATGTGAGTCACAAACTTTCTTCAGGGATGTGACAGTTTAACTAGGATTTAAGGACATGGAAAGGGTTGAATTTCTGCTTCTGGTCATGATGGAGTCACAGGAACTGAATTTGCTCTCCTGCCTTAACTACAAAACTGGACAAAATATAAGTAACAGTGGTGACACTGAACAGGCAGTGCAGGGCAAGGATCCCCCAAAGAAGAGTAACAAAGGACGTAGCCCTGTGACTGTCCTCCTTCCCTGAAGAGAATCCAGGCTGCGGTGACTGGAGGGACCCCCAAAACAGAGCCTAGGACTCCCCTGAGCTGATGAACTGGTGTGAATCCTGGAGACAGGTGACAAGAGCTGGCAGCATAGTGAGGAGAGAGCTGCAAAGAGCATGTCCAGAGACCTACCCTGTGTGCCCAGTCAGCGCATGTGTGAGGGAGTCCTGGGGCCTGGAAGGCCCACCCCACACAGGCAGGAAGGCAAAGCGGTCTGCCCAGCACGGGCTCTGGAGGGTCCTGCTTCCTCAGCCCAAGGAGAAGGGCCTCCTGCCGCACTAGATGCGCTGCTCAGTGCCCGGCCCACACTGCCTTGGAGGGAAGGCTCTCAGTCCTTCCCGACAAAGCCTAAAAGCAAACCTCAAAAAGACTGAACTGTTCAAACTTAAGTGCCTCCCACAGCACAGATAAACCATTTTAGAGGATTGCAAAAGTACCAGTACCCGATGATGTAAAATTCACAGATTAAAAATCTTCAGACATACAGAGAAGCAGGAACATGTGACGCACAGGGAGGAAAGAATCAGTAGAAAAGCACCCAGCCAGGACCTAGATGACATTGTTCCTTCACAAGGACAGTGAACGAGACTGGGTGTGCAAGTGCACACATTCAGGAAGGTGAAGGAAAACATGAGTGTGATCAGAGAATCATAGATGATATAAAAAGAATAAAAAACAAACTCTGGAGATAAAATTATAATGTCTTGGATGAAAAACAAATAAAAGAAAGGAATGAATTATCAGTGACCATTAGAACATCAGATGGCCAAATGAGTGAGGATTCAAAGTTTCATGAGTGGGGAGAGGCAGGGAGAGAGAAACAGATTAAATATTCAAAAAACTACTGACTGGAACAAACCTGATGAAAACTCTAAGCCCATAGATTCGAGAATCTCAACAAATTCCAAGGAGAAGAAATATGAAGAAAATGATAATAAGGAACATCATAATAAACTTGCTTAAAATCATGATGAAGAGAAAGTCTTAACAGAACCCAGAAAACAAGCACAAATTACGCAGAAGAGCAAAAGTACAAATGACAGCAGATTCCGGTCAGGAACAATGCAGCTCACAAGTATGGAGGGCAACCTATGAGCCCAGAAATCAGTCACGGCAATGCCTCACTGAGAGGACAGCACAATGAAGACAAAGGGGCTAGTGTAAGGCCAGGTGTACAGGTAGGAAGAGGAACCATGACCTTGGGAGCAGACGGGACCAGGGAGGCGTGCAGGGCAGTAATGGAGGGCAGGTTGGACACTGAGGGGAAACAGGTGATCAGCAATCGAGGGCCCTTCGTCTTTCAAGCTACAATAAAGAAACTATTTTTTTTCAAGCAAAGTGGGGCTCTCAGTGAAAAACTTTAAATGGGATTAAGTGATGCACAGTATTTTAGAAACCTTGTTCACAATTGGTGAGGCAAAATTTGGAGAAATTCTCTACATATATGTAACATATATAAAAATTATATGTTACATAACAATACCATTGTATAGGCCAAGTATGAAATATAAATACACCAATAAACATTAAAAGATGCATCTTGGAAGCTGGTTATAAATTATTCAACTACAACTATCGAGGTGTTTTAAAAACCATGACCTTACCTTTTGACGAATGAAGTACTCACAATTGTGCTACACTCGAAGGAGCACAGGCCTGCACTCACCTCCCTGGTCACTTCCGGTCTGTGTAACTGGGCCAAGTGTGGCATGACTACACCCATGTTTTTGGTTTGTTTAAAATATCTTAATTTTATAGTTTCTTTCAAAACAAATTTAAAACAACAATGTGATTCTTTTTGCTATTTTTAGACACAGACTGAAGAACAAATTTAGATATCCAAAAAGACACATTAGTGTTGTTTCGCCTTGAATGATAAAAAAGGGTCGTGTTCTGTGGTTACATGGCAAGGACTTACTGGACATACCAAAAAACCTGTTATTGCCTTTGCTTGCAGCTTCTTACTTAGAGTGGAAATGATATCCACAGCCATCCTCAATTCCTCTTTGATAAATCAACATAAAATGAAATACTAGGTATTAATAAAATTAAACATAGATCAAAGAGTGTGTTTCAAAATTACATATTTTTACTAAGTTAAAATTCAGTCAAAACTGTATGTGCATATATTTTAAAACGAGTTTCCTCTTTGTTAAGCTAACAGATAGCTCAGCTAAACACCAAGTTCGGAAGAAAATGTCCCAGTGCTGGCTGTCCCTCCACTTCTGCTTTTACGATTTAGGTGTGGAACCATTTAATAAACCTCAGTGCAAACACTGTGAAAGCCTGCGCATGTGAGCGTCAAGTGCCTGATCCAAAGACAGTCTGCACTGCTGATTCCCCGGAGGCACGAGAATCAGGGTCGCCTTCCTCTGGTGCAAGCTCCAGGCCAGGACTATTTACCAGAAAAGTTGCCCCCTTCTGAAAATCACCACTAGTGGCAATAATGAACAAGAACAACAAAAAAACAATAAGAGGCGCTATAAGATAGAGTTTTCTTAAGACAAAAATCATAGAACCATTAAAAAAAATCATTCCCTTGAACCAGTTATGTTCAGAACTATTTTTAATAGACGAGCCAATTAAAAAATCAGTTTTAATAATTTCAGTTACCTCAAATTGTATGAAGCATGAAGACAACCCCTGAGAGATATATAAAGTAGGAATAATTTCCATATATGTTTTTATATATTCATGTTGCAGTAAGCAATTGCCCACCATTTTCACATAAATGCATGTGAAAATGCTCCTATAATCAATCTCATCACAGTCATCACACAGCACCTTGTTTGCTGGGAGGGGCGGGGCCTCCTGAGGTGTCAGTCACAGCACTGTTACAAAGACCTGCTATGTCCTGTGAGGAATATGTCTCCTATCTACCACCGAGGACTCACTTATTTAACGTCTAGATATAAAAGGCTCCCTTCTTATTATTCTGAGACACCTATTTAAAGTGTCACAAGCTACAATCCTTGTATTGTACTAGATCAAGGTGAGCTTTCCTTTTCCCTTCCCCCCTCCTGGGGTCTTAAATATGGATATCTGACTGTTTTTATAAAAAATCTAGATAATGTATGAAAGTTTTGTATTTATCTTCAGATGTTTTTGTGATGTAGTCAGAGCCTATGTTTGCACCGGTGACAGGCAAGAGGAAAGAGTCATCTGAGATGTGTAATTCTGGACTCTAAAGGCCCATGAGGCTGGACAGTTTCAGGGATCTACGTTCAGTCCAGGAGATTTGGGTAAGAGACTCAGTGTCATACTAATGTCAATAGCTGATGTTTATATAGCAAATAGCTAAGATCTACCACTATCTTATTGGGCAGTGCTGGGCCATTACTTAATTCTACAAATTAATTTGAATTCTGTAGCCACACATAAGACATTTGCAGTTGACTGCTTCTGACCTAGAGTCACTCAGGAAGAGTGAGTTGCATTTAAACATCTTCATCTCACCAGGAATAAGTGCTTAAATTGCTATTGCATTTACTAAAGTACCTGCTTCCTTTTGTCTAGTTCATGAGATGGGCAAACAGAATGCATTAACATTCAACATTCACTTACCAAACATTTATTGAGCTTTAAAGTAAGAAAAGCATAGGATTAAATGGATTGCTTGTATTGAACTTCTATCTTATACAGCCAATCTAAGTACATAAAAAATACTTTCACATTTACCATTCAGACATTCTTAGTAAGGATGTCCTCCTTAAAAATAGTTGTATATACTGAATGGAGATGTGTTAATATATATTCATTGATTAGATAGCATGAGAAATGTGAATAGCTGATCTTCCAGTATCTTACTTCTTGAATTAATAGCTACATGAAATTTGGGATAACCATTCATTGGAAACATGGATGAGAAAAATAAATTAAAATTGCAACTATATGAGGGGGACCCCACAAAAACCAGAATTATATTCTGGAGAGCAGGCCCCTTATAGTTAGTACAGGCTTCTCCCTGACCCCAGGTGAGTGTTCTAGGAACCAATCTGTAACAGTGTACCAGCTGGCGTTGTTGTGAGAGGCTGCATTTGGCTTCACCACTTTTTTTTCAAAGACTTTTTCAATGTGCTTGCCCATTTCATGATGGTGGGTGATTTACGAGAGCACTTGCCCATGCCACACTGAGTGGTCAGCAGTTTCTGATCAAGAATGGCATGATCCATATGATCCACCCTCCATATTCATCTGCTCTCACTCCAAGCAACTTTTTTCGTTTAGCTGGATGAAAGAGTCCTCAAAGGAAAACATTGTGTTAATGTGGAAGAGGTGAAACAACAAATGTCAGAAGCACTAAAATACATCAGAATCAATGAGTTCAAAAACTGTTTTGAGCACTAGATTTTTATGTCTTGATGGTGTATTGCATCAAATGGAGAGTGCTTTGAAGGTGACTGAACTTTAAACACGTAAGAATAAATACACAGATGGCAAGATGGCAGAGGAGTGAGTGGAAGCCACAGTAACCTCTTCCCAGGACCAATCTGGAATTACAACTAAATGGTAGAGAAATTATCTGGAACAAACAACTGAACTATAGTGAGAGAAAAGCCTTATAGCCTCAGACAGACAGAAGAACTAGCTTCAATACAATCTGTCTGCACCTGCACAACAGAATACAAGACGTGGTGGGCAGGGTGACCCTCAGTCAACCAGCTGGAGGGAAGTACCTACCAAAGAATGACCCAACAACAATCAAAACCCAAATACATCCAGAGAATCAACATAAATGGCATCCCAAGAGCAGCAAGTTCAGGAGATCAAGGAGACTACACCACTGAATCTCACTGGTCTCCTACCATAGAAGTTCATAATATAAACTCAGGGAGTCAGAACAGATCAATTTAAGAAGCAGAGGCTAACAAGAAGAAACTCAGAAACAATGGGAAGACAAAGAAACAAACCCCAAATGAAAGGGAAGCAGGAAGTCTCAGAAAGAATGCTAAATGAAACAGAGTCAAGTCAACTATTAGATATTGAATTCAAAGCAATGGTTATACGGAAGATCAATGAGCTCACTGAGAATTACCAAAAACTACAGGGAAACTACAATGAACTCATTGCAAACTATATCAACATGAAAAAGGAAATAGAAACTATCAGCAAGGGCCAAGAGGAAATGAAGAATACAATTTCTGAATTGAAGAACACAGTAGAAGGAATCAAACACAGGCTATATGAAGCAGAGGTTGAATCAGTGAGCTGGAGGACAAGGTACAAAAAAACACCCAGAAAGAGCAAGAAAAGGAAAAGAGACTCAGAAAGAATGAAGAGGTAGTAGGGGAACTGCAGGACAACATGAAATAGAATAATATCTGCATAGTAGGGATACCAGAAAGAGATGAAGAAGAGCAAGAGTTAGAAAACCCGTTTGAAAAACTAATGATGGAAAACTTCCCTAATTTGATGAGAGAAAAAGTCACACAGATGCAGGAAGCACAGAGGGTCCCAACCAAGAGGAACCCAAAGAGGCCCACTTCAAGACACAGCATAATTAAAATGGCAAAATTCCAAGACAAAGAAAGAATATTAAAGGCAGCAAGGGAGGAACAGGAAGTAACATACAAGGGAGCCCTGATAAGGATAGCAGCTGACTATTCAATGAAAATGCTCCAAGCCAGAAGGGAATGGCAAGAAATATTCCAAGTAATGAAAACCAAAGGCCTGCAACCAAGACTACTCTATCCAGCAAGGCTCTCAGTTAAAATGGAAGGCCAAATAAGGACCTTCCCAGACAAAAGAAGCCTCAAAGAATACACCTCTTCCAAACCAGGACTGCAAGAGATGCTAAAGGGTCTGCTTTAAGAGAAGGAAGAAAATGAGTGAGAGAGAGAGAGGATCACAGGTATGAAGGAAGTGAAATGGCAATGAATAAGTACCTATCAATAATAACATTAAAAATAAATGGATTAAATGCTCCAATCAAAAGACAAAGAATAGCCAAATGGATAAGAAATCATGACCCACACATATGCTGCCTACAAGAGACCTGCCTCAGAACAAAAGACCTATACAGACTGAAAGTGAAGGGTTGGAAAAAAATATTCCAAGCAAATGGACAGGAAAAAAAAGCTGGGTAGCAATACTCATATCAGACAAGATAGACTTCACAACGAGGGCCATAAAGAGAGACACGGAAGGTCACTTCATAAGATGCAAGGGAAAAATCCATCAGAAAGACATAAACATTGTAAATATATGCACACCCAACATAGGAGCACCCAAATACATAAGGAAAATTTTGGAGGACTTCAAGAAAAATATTCACACCAACACAATTATAGTACAGGATTTTAATACACCACTGTCAAAAATGGATAGGTCTGCCAAGCAAAATAACAACAAAGATATGGCAGCATTGAACAATGTTCTAGATCAAATGGACTTAACTTTTATATATATATCCTTTCATTCCAAAGAAGCAAATCACACATTCTTTCCAAATGCACATGGAACAGTTTCAAAGACAGACCACCTGATAGGACACAAAACAAGCCTCAACAAATTCAAGAAAATTGAAATCACCTCAAGCATTTTCTCCAACCACAAGGGACTGAAACTAGAAACCAACATCAAGGAAAAAACTCAAAAACACTCAAATTCATGGAGAGTGAATAGCATGCTATTAAACAGTGAATGGGTTAAGAATGGGATCAAGGAAGAAATCGAAAGTTTCTGGAAACAAATGAAAATGAACACATAACAGTCCAAAACTTATGGGACACAGAGAAGGCAGTCCTGAGAGGGAAGTTCATAGTGATACAGGCCTAACAACAAGGATAGAAACATTTCACATAAACTACAAAAACAATGACAGCCCAGAGCAAGTAGAAGGAAGGAAATAACCAAGATCAGAGCAGAACTTAACAACACAGAGACTAAAGTAACAATTCTAAGGATCAATAAATCAAGAGCTGGTTCTTTGAAAAGATAAACAAAATCAACAAACCTTTAAGCAGACTCATTAAGAGAAAAAGAGAGAGGACCCATATAAACACAATCAGAAATGAAAGATGAGAGATTACAACCGATACAACAGAAATACAAAGGATTGTAAGAAATTACTATGAAGAACTATATGCCAAGAAATTTGAAAACCTAGGTGAAATGGACAAATTTCTAGAAAAATACAATCTTCCAAAACTGAACGAAGAAGAAACAGAAAGCCTGAACAAATCAATACTAGCTGATGAAATAGAAGCAGTTATCAAAAAACTCGCAGCACACAAAAGCCCTGGACCAGACAGTTTTACAGGAGAATTTTACAAAACATTTAAGGAAGAGCTAACCCCTATCCTTCACAGACTATTCCAAAAAATCCAAAATGATGGAAGACTCCTAAATTCTTTTTATGAAGCCAGCATCATCCTAATCCCAAAACCAGATAAAGACACAACAAAGAAAGAAAACTATAGGCCAATATCGCTGATGAACATAGACTCTAAAGTCATCAACAATATATTGTTAAACTGCATCCAGCAATACAATAAAAAGATCATATACCATAATCAAGAGGGATTTATCCCAGGGATGCAAGCATGGTACAATATTCACAAATCAATAAACATAATACATCACATAAAGAAAATGAAACACAAAAATCACATGATCATGTCAATAGATGTAGAAAAAGCATTTGATAAGGTGCAGCATCCATTTATGATAAAAACACTCAGCAAAGTGGGAATAGAGGGAGCATTACTCAACATAATAAAGGCCATGCATGAGAGACCTACAGTCAACATCATACTCAATGGGCAAAAACTAAAAGCTTTCTCACTAAGATCAGGAACAAGACAAGGATGCCCACTTTCACCACTTCTAGTCAACATGGTATTGGAAGTCTTAGCCACAGCAATCAGACAAGAAGAAATAAAAGGCATCCAAATTGGAAAGGAGGAAGCAAAACTGTCATCATTTGCAGATGAGATGACAGTGTACATAGAAAATCCTATAGACTCCACCAAAAAAGTGCTGGAAGCAATAAGTGAATTTGGCAAAACAGTGGGATACAAAGTCAATATTCAGAAATCAAGGGCATTTTTTGTACACCAACAAGGAAATATCAGAAACAGAAATCAGGAAAACATCCCATTTGACATAGCAACTAGAAAAATAAAGTTCCTAGGATGTAAACTGAACCAAGGATGTAAAAGACCTGTACTCAGAAAGCTACACAACACTGAAGAAAGAAATTAAGGAAAACAGAAACAAATAGAAGCATGTACCATGTTTATGGATTGGAGGAATTAACATCATCAAAATGTCCATACTACCCAAAGCAATTTATAGATTCAATGCAATCCCTATTAAAGTACCAATGGCATATTTCACAGATACAGAACAAACATTTCAAAAATTATATGAACCATAAACTACCCCAAATAGCCAAAACAGTTTTCAGAAAGAAAAACAAAGTAGGAGGGATCAAAATACCTGATATTAAACTGTACTAGAAGGACACTGTAATCAAAACAGCGTGGTACTGGCAAAAGAACAGACACATAGACCAATAGGACAGAACATGGAGCCCATAAATAAACCCAAGTATCTATGGTCAATTAATATCTGACAAAGGGGGCAGAAGCATAAAATGGAGTAAAAATAGCCTCTTCAACAAATGGTGTTGGGAGATCTGGACAGCTACATGCAAAAAAAAAAAAAAAAGAAAAGAAAAAAAAAGAAAGAAACTTGATCACCAAGTTACACTATACACAAAAAGAAATTCAAGGTGGATAAAAGTCTTAAATATAAGTTGTAACATAATAAAATTCCTAGAGGAGAACATAGGCAAGAAGAACTCAGATATTCCAGTCAACAATATTTTCACTGATATGTCCCCTAGAGCAAAGAGCATAAATGAAAGAATAAACAAATGGGATCTCATCAAAATAAAAAGCTTCTTCATGGCTAAAGAAAACAGCATTAAAATGAAAAGAAAACCAACCATATGGGAAAACATATTTGTCAATGATACCTCGGTCAAGGGTTTGATCTCCAAAATATATAAAGAACCCACACGACTCCATTCCAGGAATACAAACAACCCCATTAAAAAGTGGGCAAAGACTTAAACAGACACTTCTCCTATGAAGATGTACAGAGGGCCCAGAGACATATGAAAATTGTACAGCATCACTAGCCATCAGAGAGATGCAAATTAAAACCACAATGAGACACTACTTCACACCAGTGAGAATGGCCATCATAAAGAGGATGCAAATAACTGTAATTGAACAACAATAAAGTAATAAAAAAAAAAGAAAACTTAAAAAAAAACAACAACAACAACAAAAAAAAAACAAATCAACAAACATAAATGTTGAGGAGGATGTAGAGAAAAGGGAACCCTAGCACACTATTGGTGAGAATGCAGACTGGCGCAGCCACTGTGGAAAACAGTATGGAATTTCCTCAGAAAACTAAAAATGGAACTGCCTTTTGACCTGGCAATTCCACTGCTGGGATTATACCCTAAGAACCCGAAGACACCAATTCAAAAGAACTTATGCAACCCAATGTTCATAGCAGCACAATTCACAATAGCCAAGTGGTGGAAGCAACCTAAGTGCCCATCAGTAAATGAATGGATCAAAAAACTATGGTAGATTTACACAATGATCCTACACAGCAGAAAGAAAGAAGGACCTCCTACACTTGGTGACAGCATGAATGGAACTGGAGAGCATTATGCTAAATGAAATAAGCCAGGTGGTGAAAGACAAATACCATATGATCTCCCCTATAAGTGAAACCTTATCAACAAAACAAATAAGCAAGCAAAATATAACCAGAGACATTGAAATTAAGAACAAACTGACAGTAACCAGAGGGGAGGCAGGAGGGGATAATGAGGGGAAAAACGAGGAAGGTCTTTCAGGAACATCTATAAAGACACATGGAGAAAACCAATGTGGGGTAGGATTGAGGGTGGGAGGTGGGAATGGCTGGTGCAGGGGGAGTGGTGGGGAGAAAATGGAGACAACTGTACTTGAACAACAATATAAAATACATAAGATAAAGACTAAAAAATAATATATAGACAATTTTATTTTATTTTATTTTTAGAGAGAGGGGAAGAGAAGGAGAAAGAAAGGGAGAGAAATATCAATGTGTGGTTCCCTCTCACATGCCCCCTACTGGGGACCTGGCCCACAACCCAGGCATGTGCCCTACTAGGAATGGAACCGGCAACCCTTTGGTTCGCAGCCCACGCTCAATCCACTGAGCTACACCAACCAGGCCAATTTTTTATAAATACATTCCATTTTTTGAAGGGGCTCCCCTCTATTTTAGTTTTGTGCTAAAAAACATTTTTAACAATGTTGTCATGAAATTCTCAAAGTCCTTAACAAATAATATCACAACATCACAGTGTGATACAAAGATGGTATTTTATTTTCAAACAGGAAATAAGAGGCTATGGCGAAGTATGTGATCTATTTTAGATTTCATTAAATAAAGTATGTATAATTACAAAGTAATGATTACAAATCATTTGCTTAATGCTTAAAAATGCAAATGATAACTAGCCTACATCTCATATTTTCCTCATAAACCAAAATATAAGCAGTCTAAAAAATATACTGTACTTCTATATAGTCAGAGGGCAGAAATTCTATGTGAAAAACTCAAGCAAGAACAGGCGAGGCAGCACTGGGTGAGGACAATAGTTTGCCTGTGTTGCCCACTCTGGGCATCAAACTTAACTCCAACTAGATGGTTCTAGAACTCAAAACGTCACACAGAAAATAGATTAGCCCTTCCTCCCTACCGGTTTTTTCACTCACAGCATCTAGTTTATTCTCTCAGATCACCCCCCTGTTTCATCATTATTTCAGTGACTATTATATTTTTCTTCCTTACTAGAATTGTGTATTAGAATAAAAGGACCCAGTATATGCAAACATGTTGGAGCTATGCATTACACTATCGACAGATTGATAGGCACAAGCCTACTCTAGCAGCACAAGTGCAATTATATTTATCTAACAATTATTAACAACAAGATAAAAGTTATCTAATGCATAAACTTTAATTATATTGTAACTGATATTTTGCATTTTGGTAGCATTTGACCTCAGTCTAATTCCTCAGTCGTCTTCATTCATACTATTTCCCAAGGAATGACGGACACCGTCACCCTCCACTTCAAGGAGTGTTGGGAAATTACAGTCTATGTCCAACTATGCGCAGTAGTGTGAGATCCAGTCATTATGGACCCAAATGTGTGTACGAGGAAATCAAGTGAACTGCATACAGTAACAAGAATCTGTGGGCTAGAAAGACACACACCCTTTCAGGGGCACAAGAAATAATAGAATTTGCTGTTTTCAGCTTTTAATACTTTCAACTTTCAAAGGTGTATTTCTGAAGTGAATTTCGCATACATGCGTCTGATTGATCCAGTTTTATTAGGAAATAAAGTATTCTACATAAAGTGCTTTTCCCCCCAAAACAACTATAGCTTATTAATTCAATTCACAGAACTTCAAGATTACAAATTTGAGAGGAATCTTGTAAAATGTGCTACAAACTTCTCTCACGAGCTGTGAACCAGCAGCCCTTCTGGATGACCCGCTTGAATATAACCTGGTCACAGGAGCCCGGTGTTGGGGTTCCTTCACAGTTTTCATACCTCCCCCCAACACACACCCCTTTTCCTTGCAGTAGTCTCCTGCTGCAATCACTCACTTCAACTAAAAACGGCTCTAGCTGATCATTTTTAAATTGGTTGCAAGCTAGATACCCAGATAATCTAGCTTCTTAGGACTGGGTGTAAATTGAGAATAAATTGACTCCCAGGAGAGCATGAAAGTTTTCCATTTTTGGCACAGAAATCAGGAAATTTGCTGGTTGGGATTTCACCATGTCTTACATATTTGAGGTTCACAGATAAGGCACTTCCTGATAAGTGAGGCTTTATTGTGTTACTGAAATAAAACACAATGCTTTACAAAACAGCCCAGGGTTGCCTGACATACCTGAGATAAGTGGAATCTTTCAGACTGTTGATCGCAATATCCAAGGGGTTCAGAGCAGACTTCCTTTAAAAAACAGACTTCCAGAGGAGAGAGTCCTCTGGAATATTTTTTTAAAGATTTATTTATTTTTAGAGATAGGAGAAGGGAGGGAGAGAGGGAAAGAAACATTAGTGTGTGTAATTGCCTCTCCTGTGCCCCCTACTGAGGACATGACCTGGCCTGCAACCCAGGCAGGTGCCCTGACTGGGAATGGAATTGGCGATCCTTTGGTTCACAGGCTGGTGCTCAGTCCAGTGAGCCATACCAGCCAGGGCAGTCCTCTGGAATATTCAGCCTGGTTAAGGAAGCATTGATAAGGACATGCTTTGGATTCAGTGTTAAGAGAACAAAGAGCAGATCTCATTAAAATTAAAGAGAGTTCAACCTCAATAGAGTAAGGCATTTCCCATAAATTTCCAAGGAACAGAAAAGTCCTTAATCTAATCTATAACCCTTTACGACGGGGTAGGGCAGCCTTGAGTCTGAACACTCCAAATTCATTAGTGATCTTAACCTGATAATTAAATTGGGATTTTTTCCCACCTCAGACAGGTTATAAAGAAAACCTTCTTCCTCTTCCTCTTTCACGCCCTGGAGTACTAGCCTGTAACCACACGGATCTGACGTGTTTCCTCCTCCCTGTCCTCTGGTTGAGGCTGGCCTAGGGATACAGCACCCTCAGGACACAGCGTTGTTCCTCACTGATGCCAGTTCTTTCTGTCCTGTGCTCCAGGGTGCAGACGGACTTTCCCTCTGTATGCTTAGCCAAGGAAAGACACTGGAGCAGGATTTTCAGAACACAGAGATGAAGAAAGAATGACCTGCTCTCTCCAGTGCAGCTCAAAGGAAAGCCAGGACATTTTGGGAAGAACAATCCTGGCTTGTCCCAAGCTGTCCCATGAACTCTCCTGCACTGACCTGTGCACCCTCCTGAGCTGGTTGGCACATACCTCTGAGCTGTCCCAAGCTGTCTTAATACTGTCTTGTGCAGGACCCATGAACTGTCTTGTGCAGGACCCATGAACTGTCCTGACCTGTCCTGTGTACTGTCCTGAGCTGTCCCATCTACTGTCCTGCAGCGTCTTATGCAGGATCCTAAGCTGTCCCTTGTTCTATAGGGCACTGAGGAATCTCAGCCTCTGACTAGTGCCCACAGTTGTGAGAACTGAAAATGTTCCAATGTGTCTGTCAGTGCTTCTTGGAGGGTGCCCCTGGCCCCCGTTAGAACCCCCTTGGACACTGTGCTGTGCTCTGTCATCTACAGAATCTGTCACCACTATCACCATCCAAGGACACATGCAGGTGAAAGGAGGCCAGCCCAGGTAGTCTCACTCAACAGTTGATGAGTTAATATGCAGAAGATGTTTAGGTTCTTGTTGTTTTGTACACACTGAGAACACATATTTACAGTGTGTAATTGTGGTTCTCAGACCCATTTCCTGTGTACCAACCACTGCAATTGATGGGCGTCTTTTTGGAGGCGCCCCAGCCCATGGTCTGCGTGTACCCTGGGTATCTGATTTGCCTCTAATGTGAGCTCATTGAGGGAACGGTGTCTCATCCCCCCTGTCTGTCACTGCAATCCCAATGCTAAGCACAGTGTTTGGCATAACTATTGACAAAAAAAAAAAAAAAACAAATACATGAGTAAACGCATGAACACAGCAAAGCTTCTACCCATCGCACCACCAAACAGGAACAGGCCCCGTCGCACAGGATTTCTGATGTTTAAAAGGTCCACAGAGGAAACTGTCTACTTGTATCGGGTTACATTTCTTATTCTGTCAAAAATGTCTTTTGAAAAATTCTCTTGGAGAACATCCTCCGTTGACTTTCACAACCACGGTCATTTGAAAATTGACATCACCCCCACATGCAGGTTTGTGTATGACCCAGGAGTCAGCCGAGGCCTCTCTGCTGCCCAGGCCTCTGCAATCCTTCATTCGTTGAACAAACCAGGAGGATGTACTCTCTATCAACTGTATCTTATCTGCATGTTTTTAGGCGTCTCCACTGGTGTTTTAAGCGTATCTATATTCAACCTGGTCTGTGTCTCAAGGTGCATGGACACCCACACCTGTGTCTTTTAGGCACTCCTCGGGGCCCAGACGCCGTGCACTGGTAAGACAGACACAGCGCCTGCCTTCAGGAAGCTATAATCAAACTTCTGTATTTTTGACCCCATGTCCTTCTAAGTGCTTATACTCTGGGGGAGGTCTATATTTTCACTCTAGTAGATTTTGGAAATAATATAAATTATTCTAATCTTATACATTGTCGTTTATATTTTTGCCATCTGAGGCTGCTTATCAATTGAAGTAGTTCTTCCAAAGAAATGCATGGCTGCCCAAAAGACAAGTTTTAAAAAATATCACCTAGTTCCTTTTTTTTAGTATATGTGCTGCCGAAGCAAGCACATCACCTAGCTCCTTATATGCAAATATCAATCACATATATGTTTATACATTTATATAGAAAACACATTTTTCTTCACTGACTTGATTTTCCAATATTTGGTTAGGACTTTCGCTTCCACAGTCACCCCGCTATCGGCACAGGGGCTGCCTATTTTCCTCTAAGGTCTGTGTCCAGTGTTGGTGTCAGCGTAACTCCAGCTTCTTCAAGAAAGCTGGAGTGTTTCAGCCTCTTGTACTTTCTGAAAGACTTTCTATAGCATTGGCATTATTTCTTTCATAAATATTTGATAGAATCCACCATGCTTGATAGAATTATTATGTGTGCAAAATAAAATGTCACATTCTCTTTATGAAGATGAGAAGAGGCTAATCCTAACCCCGATCCTGTTTTTTTTTTTCCTTTGATTTCTGATGTCAACCCCACAGCAGCTGAAGCCTAGTGAAAAATATTTAAAAGGTATAATTATAAAAACCAAGGGGGGTTGGAAGCAAGGGAGGGAGGTGGGTTTGGAGTGGAGGGGAGTGGGGGGATAAACACAGACAACTATAATTGAACAACAATAAAATAATTTAAAAAAATTTTAAAAATGTAATAGACAATGATAGGAATTTCAGAATTTTCTAATTTAGTCAAACATTAGGAAAACTGGCTCAGTTAAACTATTCTGTTTGTTTTAAAAATATTTGAATGAATAAGTTCATAACTTCCCTTAATGTTATTCACATTTGAAAATGGAAAACATAAATCCATTGAGTGCATGCTCTATATTTTTGTAGGCAGTTTTTCAATTTGGAAAGATATTATCGTAAGGTGGTACTTTGCTAAAAGTCACTATACCAAGAACTGAAAGTGCTCCTGTGAATGGTTTATTCCCATGCCCTCACTGAATAGAGGCAGCACCGCAAAACCATCGACTGCAGGAAAGCTGGGCTCATAAACTCTGAAAGCTGGCGAGCTCCTTAAGGCCTTGGTGCCAACCTCCCCCAGCAGATCAGCTGCTGAAGAAACATCTTTCCTCTTGATCTCCCATGGAAGCTCAGCTATGGTGGTGTGGGGGGAGCAGAGTTTGCCCCCTACCCCCAAATAGGCCTCTTTGGGACAGTAATTATTTTAAGCTGGTTATTGTTAAGAAACAAAAGACTGAGGAAGAAACGTTGACCTTCCCCCTGCTCAGGGGGGAGCTGGCATCACAGAGAACTGTAGTTTAGTATGAACTAAGTGTGACAGACAGGGAGTAACCCAGCAAGGCCCCTGGATCAGCCTCTGTGACCCTTTGTGACGATGACCCAGCAAACACGTGTTTACCAAACGTTTATTTTCCCCCTCCATGGGAACTGCCTTCCTCCCCGCTGAAGTCCCAAACCACCACCCTCCTTTCTCTTAGCTCAAGATGGCACCAACTGCCTGATTGGTTCTCGGGTCCCGTACTCGTGTGGAACCCCTCTATGGACACACACAATTAAATCTTGTCATATTCTCCTGTTAAGTCTTAAGCGAAAAGAACTAAGAGAGCTGAGAGGGGACCTGCTTCCCCAATACTGGCACAGGGTGCAGCTGCATTCCTATCCCCCCACCCTTCCCTGTGGAGGGCTTTCTGACTACTTTTCCTGCAGTGCACTTCTAGTGGAGCTGACAGAGGCTACTTCCATGCCTGACTCCAAGTCTCCCACATGTGCTGGCCCGAACTCTTTTGTCCTTTCTGTGAGCTGAAATGGTGCTGATAGGAGAGGCTTTGAAAAGGTGACCTGAAGTAGAACACACTACATGGAGCATCTTTAAGAGCCTTGAGGAGCTTTAAGTGAACAGTAAACTTCTGCATCCCCTGGACCACTGACTAGACTCAGCGGTCTCACGTTAGAGCAGGTAGGCTTCCCTGTCTACTCCCTGGTCTTGATGGACACTCCAGCAAATTCATCCTATCTCGTGTCTTCTCACATACCTTTAAAATAATTATGTGTTGATATTATGATAGCTCCTATTGTTTTGTGTTTCACCCACTGTTAAACCCTACCTGGATCTCATTAGTCACCACAAAGTCTCTCAAACAGGTTCTATCATTGCCTCCCTTTTGTAGATGGGAATATTGAGGCTCCTCAAGTAACCCGGTGGGGCTGACTGAGTGCCTACGCTCTTTCTTCTGACCTGATGCTCTTTGTTTCTCTGAAGTCACCCTAGTTAGTTATGTAAATGAGAGGTGACCCACAAGTCCAACATCTAAAAGAAATGATGTTATGAGTAAATACACTATAGTAAAATTGTTCATAAGAATTCCATCAACATGAATGGTACTTAGAAGATCAAATTTCACTTTTTCTTATTTTAGCTGTACAAGTCAGTCCAGGATGACTGATGTGAGCTGCAGACTTACTTTGCAGAAGTTAAATTGCAGACATTGACCGGGTACTGAGCACATTTAACCCAGAAATCTTGCCTTTATTTTCCTTTACGGCGGCGATTTTCTACCTTTTTCATCTCATGGCACATATAAACTAATTACTAAAATTCTGCAGCACACCAAAAAACTGTATTATATTTTTTGCTGACATGACAAAAATAGGTATAATTTTGATTGACTTACAGAAATAATAGCAGTAATTACCTACCTTTTTTCCTCCAAGTGATTTCTTAAAAAAATAGGTGCCTGTACTTGTAAATAAGGATTTCTGGTATCCAAGAATTAACCAATCAGATACAACCTTATTATGTGACATGGCCAATAAGATGGAACTCTATGATATATATGGTTATATATATCATATATATAAAATATGTAACTCTATGTTCACATTATACATTTTTGTATATATGTAA
This sequence comes from Micronycteris hirsuta, assembly GCA_004026765.1. Taxonomy (NCBI): domain Eukaryota; kingdom Metazoa; phylum Chordata; class Mammalia; order Chiroptera; family Phyllostomidae; genus Micronycteris; species Micronycteris hirsuta. The sequence goes on along the minus strand of PVJI01012469.1, from coordinate 11,497 downwards.
ATATATGTATCTCGATTGTTCAAGACAAGGCATTTATACAAGGCAGTTATTATTGTGTTGGCTGTTGTCATTTTTTATTGGACAATATGAGGGAAAAGAGGTCAGTGCTCCTGACTAGTCTGGTATTGTATGTTTTAAAATTTTTTATAGCACACCTGTTGAAAATCGCTGCCTTAGAGCAACGGAAAGGATGCATGTAAGAGATGGCAACAAATATCACCTCAATGACCATTTCTTTAGGGGACAGTTAAATTATTTTATATATCTTGACATGAGCAACGAATCCCAAAGGGCTCTTCACCTTTTGCTAAGGATAAGATGAAAGAATCCATTAGGACCTATTTGGCAAGAAGAACACTCCTGGGTGGTGGTAATGTAAATACCTCGAAAGGGAAGTCTTCACATGGAAATGGGATTTGAAGAATTGATTGAATAATGACAGCAACACAGGTTATCAAAAATTTCTAAATAAATTGCAAAAATGCAGTTGACTACATAACAGATGCCACTGGAGACTTCTTAGAGTATTCAGTCATCACGGAATTTTTTCCCATTTCATTATTTCAGCCTTTCATGTATTATACTTTCTACCAAGAGCATTTGTATCTATTCGTCTATCATTTTCCAATTATATCAGCCAGCCCATCAAGTAGGTTGCAGACTCTAATGCTGGATTACAGGGGCAAAGGTGGAGGTACTTTGTGGCAGTGATTTCCACACGCGTGTAAACACGCAGTCCTGAGAATTTACATGTTTTGAGCACAGCTCCATGTGATTCCCATGTGAGCAAGTGTGGATCATGTCTGTGGAATGGGAATACTCTAATAGGAATTTGGCAAAGATGTATCTTAAAAAATTCTGGCTTGCTGTGCCCTGCATATTACTTTAACTTGGTCCTATCTGCCACCGGATCTGAATTTACATCTAATGCCCTGCTATGAGTAATCCTACCTGTTCTGCTTAATCCCATGAATAATCAATCCAATGTAAATGTGTCTTAATGCCTCTAATAAAAGCCCCGGCTAAACAACCCACGAGGTCTTTCTCCCCAAGATGGGGATGGTGGAGGAGACCCGTGGTCGCTGGATTCTCAACTCTAAGCGTGTCTCTGGGTAAGATTGATTCACGTGATCGGGGCGGTCCCCACACGGATTTTGCGGGTCGAAATCCGCGACAGTACTTACAGGTCAGAATGGCTAGGAAAGGCAGTGCTCAGAAGGGAGTGTTGAGGGGAAGTGCTGAAGAATAGGTGATGTTCAAGATGAAACTTGACATAATAAGACAAGTATTATCCCCATTAATAAAGATTCAATCCATAAATAACTATTTCTTAAACAGTAGTCATGAAGTTAGACGCTTGCTCCTAACTGAGACATAAAGCCACAGTGCTGTGTTACACAGCTTCTTTAACCCAAGTATCCTCCTGCACCAGGGCAGGTAAATCTTCAGTACCCTAAATGGACTATTTTATAATCTGAGGTCAGGACACCCTGTGTAAGTTTTAATTCGTTTATAACAGAAACTCTTCCTGAACCAAATATGCTCATCCTGGTGAGTGATTAAACTGCCCTGTGAAAAAGGGCTCCAGTTCCCACAACCCAGGCCTTCACACAGCACACACACCTCCTCTCCAAACAGCCGGCTGAGCAGCTCAGTGTGGAGAGAGAATGAGAACATTTTGCTTTTGTGCTTTAGGATTTCTCTGGAATACTAGACCCATACACGGTGGTCTTATCAAAAACAATCTCCCTAAAGTCAAAAAAAAAAAAAAAAGAAAGAAAGAAAGAAAGAAAGAAAGAAGGGAAGGAAGGAAGAGAGGGAGGGAGGGAAAGAAAGAAAGAATTTAAATTAATTATTTCAAAGTTCTCAGGGGTGAAAAGACAGTTTTTAGCACTAGTAAAGATTTCTTACCAAATAGTGCCTAACCCAAATTTTACTAAAAGAGAAAGCAAGCATGGAGGGTAGAAAAATAAATATGTACTTGGCCTTCTGAGCTAGTGACAAACACAGCCTGTGGCCCTGGTAATGCCATTGCTCACCGTGCAGGTGTTCCTCACTTGCACATTAATGAGGGGCTGCCGTTACCGTGCACTTCATTCTGATGCTCAACTTGAGCTCCTGCCTTTAGAGTTAAACACCCTGCCCCTGGCGGCCATAGACTGTGCAGACATGCGCCCTCTCAGCCCTGCGGGAAGGCAGGAAGAGCTGCTCTCCAACAGAAGGCACCTCAGGATGTGCTGAAACCTCCTCTGACTTCTACAAATTTTTTTCCTTTAATGAAGTTGGTATTTAAAGTCTAATTACATTTATCAAATGAATTCTATCTACCCATTTGGTCTAAATACCCCCGTGTTCCTTCTTGTTCCTTCTTTCTTTCTTTCCTCACACTGAGGTAACAATGAAGCATGATATATGCAAATTGATGCTAGTTAATAACTTCAGAGTTTAAGTTTTTCTGATGCAGAAATTGACTTCTGCATAGAATTTACTACTTAGCTGTCCAGCCATTTCATTAACTGAAAACCACTGCATATTTAAACATCCTCTGGAATTAAAGAGTCAAGGACAAATGGATATCATGATCTATCCTTAACCAGAAGGCAGACTGAGCACAAGCCCATGTGATGGGGGATTGCTGATGCTGAGAACTAAAAGGAAGTGCCAATAAAGCTCTGTCCTTACAGTGAAAGACAACTGATGTTTGGACAAGCAGAGTAAAATAAAAATGAGAAATATGATACTCAAAATGTGAATTAATAATAAAAAGTAGTTAATAGTCAACTTTTAAATCAGTGATGATAATGGTTGAGTGTGTTTCTTGAGTGGTGGCTTAAGATACTCCAATACTAGGATAATCCCACAAAAATTTAAAAAACAGTGAGATGTACAGGTGTCTATTCAAGTTAAAATGAGATCATTTCCTTATTCCTATTTTGATAATGTCCCTTTACACATTGACATTGCTAATGGATTAAAAGCATTATTCTATCAGTAAAATTGATTACAACATTTTATCAACATTTAAAATACAAAGCAAACCACACATTACCAGAGCAAGAATTCTGTGCTTTGTGTTTTCTTAAATTGCTCTCCATGTTTGAACAAAGGCTGGGGATTTGACCAGAAAAGAGGAGCAAGAATGGTTTTGATGGAGGAGTAATATGAACATCACCACTTTCTTGTACTAAAGTTTTCCAGTTGGAGAATCCTAACCACAATCCTCTGTGTAACTTTTAAAACACAAATGCCCCAGGATCCTGATGGGAGCTCTCTGTGCCTGCAGACTGCTTCATGGGTAATTCTGACATATGTCTTCGGTTGAACATCTTGCAAACTTAAACTGTGTATCTGCTCCAAAAAGACAGGGACTTGTGGTTATTCTGTTTACTGTTCTTGAGCTTCTAGAACAACACCTAATAGATAGTCTGTGCCCAGTAAATATTTGTACAATGATGATATTTAGTCAGTTCCTTGATAAGGAAACAATAATAGGAATGAGTCCATTTAAATGTAGAAAAAATCAAATAATTTATATTTTAAAATAATACAAGAATTTTTATGTTTTCTTTTTAACTTCATCAATTATTCATAAAAATTAGCAAAATCTTGTTAGTGGATGGAAATATACAGAGTGATAAATGGTAGTGTTTAGTAGTACTTTTAAGTCTGAGAGGGAAAACAGACAAAAGAAATCTATTAGTTTTTTCTGGTTTTGACCCTTCTTATACTTAGAAATAGAAACTATATTTATTAAAGAGATGAATAAACCTTTATGACAGCATTCAGAATCTTCCATGAGAAACAAGATTCGTGGGACCCATCCATGGACGGCTCCTGCTTTCCACACCAGGTATGTTTTCTCACAAGTGAAACAGAGGCAAAACAGAGGTAATACTTATGGTAAGAGCTTGTTTATCCTTAACTGAGTTATTCAAATCTCTGGGCTTCGATTTTGTTATTAGTAAAATTGCCCCTATATTGCGGTGTTTTAAAAATTGAATAAAAATTCACCTGAGTGTCTAGCACAGAAATGACAGTGAAGAGAGTGGCTTTGCACTCCAGCTCCATCAGCACCATGAATAAGCCCCTCTGATCGTGGGGTATTCACTTCAGCATTGAGATGCACAGTCCTGGCTCCGTGGCTGCTGTTCGGGGAAAACGCCCTATGGCTTTCCCAAAATGGAATACTGCATCTGGTCAGTATTATATGGGTAATGCTATTCAACATAGAAGACACAAGGGGCATTTTTGAATTGCCATCTTTTTTATACGTTAAGTTGAAATGGAATTTAATCTCAAGTTAGATCAGTGTCTTTAGGCACTGAGTGAAATGATCCGCTAACTGTGAAGGTCCCACTCTATGGACAGAGTTGTGAATACTTACAATGGACCCAAACTGCAACATAGATTATAATTTTAGAAGAAAAGTTGTCAAGATAGGAAAGGCCTTCAAGAGAAAGAGGTCAGTCATATCATGTTGTGCTCTGACAAAGATTATAATAAAAAGTAACATTAAACAGAGACCAGTATTTGTCCTTTTAGAAATATTTTTACCATGAAGAGGTAGAGGCATGCATCGTCTCTCCATAGAACTTGACCTGGAATCACTTTCACCCTTGTCAACACCTGCGATAATCATGACTAACTCTGTCTCCTCTCCCACTGAACCTCCAGTGACTGCCAGTTATTTTTCTCAATGATTCATCTGATCTTGTCACATTCCTGCTCACAAGCCTCCATGGCTCCCATCCAGTGGCAGAACTAACACTAAATTCCTTGGCATGTCCTGTAAGATGGTAGCAATCTGGCTCTCCAATCTGCTTCTCCCACATGACACTGCTCTCCACCCTGACCCGCCCCAGCCTGGTGTCCTGGCACAAAGCTAGTCCCTCATGCAGGGGTCTCTTCTCCAATTTCTGCTCCTTCATCTCACTCAAGATCTTCAGGCTCCAGCCCAGATACCTCCTCTTCACAGACAACTCTCCAAAAGTTCTTCTTTCCCTGAGTTGCCACAGACTGAAACACTCCACAAACTGATGATATCAACATGCATCTGTGCACCAGCCCATGTGCCCCCAGCACTCCCGATTCCCACATCTGACTGTGTGCCTTTTCAGTGCTCCCCATGCTTGTTTAATAAGCATCTCAGGAGGAAAATACCTAAATCCAACCCCCCTCCTAACCTGTGCCCTTCCCAGTCTTAGCAAACTTCCTGTGGCCAGCTGTGCCCCAGCCCAGCCAGCACCCCCTTCACCCTCCGCCTCAGGCGTTTGCACCGTTCATTCCATCTGCCCAGCATCCTTCCTCCAGAGCCACTGGCCCCTCCTTCGACTGTTTCCAGCCTTTGCCCAAGGGTCATCCCAGTGAGGCTTTCCTGACCTTGTGCTAGAAAACACCAGTTCAAGGACTGCCCTGTCACCACCCACCCCACACACCTTTCTCTTTCCTATAGAATGTATCGTTTGCATATATGCTATATATTTTACTTACTTATTTGTTTTGTTGTCTGTCCCCTTGATTAGAATGTGAGCTTAATGACAAGGACTTGGTGAGTTTTGTTCCCTCGGAAAAACAGTGCTCGGTGAATATATGTGGCACGAGGAGGTATTAATTGTACTATTAAATAGAGGACACCGAAGCAGGGGGAAATCGAATGATGGGTTCTGAGGAGACCAAAAATGTAATGGAACCTGGTGGTCAAGAACTTAGGTTTGGGTCTGGGCTCTAATCTTGGGTCTGCCGTATACTAGACCCGCATGTGACCGAGCCCCTCACCTTGGTCTGCTCACATGTAAAGTAGGAGAGGACAGGCAGCCTGGGGAGGGCTGTGCGGGAGGCACATGCGACGTGCCACGTGAGGCCAGCACACTCAGCACCCCTCGAGGTCAGTTGTCACTGTTGCCCCAACCAGCTCCCAGGACTCCCATGCCTGGGCCACCTCATTAGGGTCACACCACCTATTTTATACTTTAGTTATTAAGGAATGTAGTCAGGGGCTCTGTTAGCTCTTGGGATTAACATTTAAATAAGAAACGGCCCCTGTCCTCAGAGAGCAGACATTCGAGGGGAGGACATGACAAGTGAAGCAATGAGCAGCACCCACTCTCAGCTCAGGGAGGCCAACAGAGGGTCTGCTAGAAGGGGCACGCCAGCCTTTATTTCTAAAAGGTGAGTAGAAGCTAGAGAGATCAGCTTCTAGTCTGTGCTCCGGGTAACCCTAACAAATTCCAGAATCTTTATGAGCCCCACAATCTATCTCCTATGCACTGGGGTTCACTGGGAAAGTGATTTAAAATACAGGAAACTTGTTCATGTACTAGCAGCTTGCTTGTTCCATCACAGTTGTGTTTACATCAGCACACGGTTCGGTGAGCTCGCTTCAAGTCACTCAAACCTATAATCTTCTAAATCAGAAACAAGGAGAGCTTGTGAAAGAAGTCATTTTACAGAGCTGGGACCTTCGGAGCCCGTCTCCCTCAGAAACTCTGTCTAGGACTCAGATGGGCGGTGGGTTGTGCTGCTGCCATGAGGGAGGGCGGGGCACATTCTCGCCTCCTACAAACTGGCCAGTCCCGCCCCCAGAGGGAGACTCTTTAGGTCTGTCCTTTTGAGCTCTGGTAGCTCCACCCTGATGAGTTTACTCCTCCACTGCCTCGGGATGGCTGCACCCAACCTGAACCTGCTCCTTCTGGGGGAGATAGGCTTGGACTCTGGCAGAAACTGAGTGTACAGCTCTGGAGTAGGAGCCACTTTCCCCTCACTGAGTGCCTGACCAGGCTTCCCCCAAGTAGGAAACCCACTAGCTTGGTCCTCCTGACCCAGGTAGCCCCGCCCCTCTGAACTCACACCTTGTGGAATGGTCTGTGGGTTGTGGCCAGCCTGGGCCCATTCTAAAGTCTTTCTTTGGAAGGGCACCGGGGTGTCCTTTATTACCAAGGAGGTAAAAGACTTGTGTCAGAAAATTATATGATACTAAAGAAAGAAATGGAGGAAGATAAAAATAAGTGGAAACAAATTTACTGTGATCATGGATAGGAAGAATTAACATCATCAAAATATCCATGCTGCCCAAAGCAATCTACACATTCAGTGCAATTCCTATTAAAATTCCAATAGCATATTTCACAGAACAAGTATGAATATTCCAAAATTTCATATGGAACCAATAAAGACCCCAAATAGCCTCAGCAGTCTTGAGAAAGAATAACAAAGTGGGAGGAACCACGCTACCTGACAGCAAATAATACTACAAGGCCATAGTAGTCAAAACAGCATGGTACTGGCATGAAAACAGGCATACAGATCAAGGGAACAGAACAGAGAGACCAGAAATAAACCCATGCCTTTATAGTAACTTAACATTTGACAAAGGAGACAAGTCAACATACAATGGGATAAAGTCAGTCTATTCAGGAAATTGTGTTGGGAAAACAAGGCAGACTCATGCAAGAAAATGAACCTAGACCACCTCCTTGTATCATGCACAACAATAAACTCAAAGTGAAGATTGAAGACTTAAATGTAAGTCTCAAAAGTATGAAACTCCTAGAAAGAAAGCGCAGGTAGTGAAATCTCGGACATTGCTCATAGCAACATTTTTTCTGACATATCTCCTCAGGCAATAGAAACAAAAGAAAAAAAAAACAATTGGAACTACATCAGACTAAAAAAACCTTTTGCACAGCAAAGGAAACTATCAACAAAATGAATGGACAATCCACTGAATGGAACATATTTACTAATGATACATCTGATAAGGGGTTAATATCCAAAATTTATAAAGAACTTATAAAACTCAACACAGAAAAAACAAATAATCCAATCAAAATTTGCCAAGAGACCTGAATAGCCCCTTCTCAAAAGAGGACATACAGATGGCCAATAGATATATGAAAAGAGACTTAATGTCACCAATCATTAGAGAAAGAAAATTAAAACCACAATGAGATATCACCTCATGCCTGTCAGAATGGCTATAATCAATAAACCAACAAGCAACAAGTGTTGGTGAGAACGTAGAGAAAAGGGGACCCTCAAGCACTGTTGGTGGGAATGCAGATGGTACAGCGCCTGTGGAAAACAGTATGGAGTTTCCTCAAAAAATTAAAAATGAAACCACCTCAGGACCCAGTGATTTCCCTTATAGGAATGTATTCAAAGAAATCAAAAACTCTAATTTGAAAGAATATATGCATCCCTATGTTCACTGCAGAGTTACTGACAATAGCCAAGATTTGGAAGCAGCCCAGGTGACAGTCAGTAGATGATTGGGTGAAAAAGCCATGGTTACATTTACACAATGGAATACTACACAGCTGCAAAAAAGGAAATCTTACCTTTTGCAATAGCAGGGATAGACCTGGAGAGTATGCTGCTAAGTGAAATAAATCAGTCAGAAAAAGACAAATAGCATATGATCTCACTTATATGTGCAATCTAATGAACAAAATAAACTAACAAAATAGAAACAGACTAATAGATACAGAGAACAGACTGACAGCTGTCAGCTGTCCGAGGGGAGGGGGTTGGAAAGCTGGGTGAAAAGGTAAATGGATTAAGCAAAACAAACAAACAAATAAACAGAAGCAGACACAGACAACAGTGTGGTGATTGCCGGCAGGAGAGGGATGGTAGAGGAGGGAGAAGAGGGTAAATGGGATGGAAGGACTTGACTGGGTGGTGAACACACAATGCAATCCACAGATGATGTATTTCCACATTTGAAATCTGTATAATTTTATTGAACAATGTCACCCTAATAAATTCAATAAAAAAACAAACAAATCCTTGTAGCCTGGACCATGAATAGAAGCAGAGACCTCCTCCATACCCCCAAGAAAAGGAAAAAGGAGAAAAACTTAAGGATTCGAACCAGGCTCATGGGGTAGGCTGCCCCCACTCCATTTTTCCTAAGCATCTGCCATTTCTGGAGGCTAAAAGCCAATTTGTACCTGGTGTTAAAGATGCCTTTCCTTCCAAAACAGTTAAGGAGTAAAGAAGCTGGTTGGAGAAAGGATGGGGGACTATTTTTATGCCATCTGCAAATAAAGGCAACCCATTGAGAAAAGAGAGGAGACGTGGGTGAAGGGTTAAAACTGATTTACAATGAGGCACAGAGGTCCATAGGAACAACTTACATCTGAGCTAAAATCCTAGCTTATCACTTACTAGCCCTGGACCTACAGCAAGTTACCTGGGGACACCAAGGCTCAGCTTTTTCATCTGAATAACAGGATAGCTAGGATGCCCCTGCTGATGGGGCAGGACCAATTCAACTGTGTGAGGCAAGAAGAGCTGCCGTGACTCCCGCGAGTCTCGGTCCAGGGGCAGAGCTCCCGGGACCGCGGGGTTTGGTCACTGCATGAACATAATTAAATGCTCTTTCTCTAACAATGCTCTTCCAAATTATCCAGATTTAAGACACAATGTTCAGACAGCCCGTAGGTTTGGGTCACCTGGCGCAGCTGAAATTCCAGGTGACTGCAGCTGCATGAGTGACCCCAGGAGGGAGTCACCAAGCTCTGCCCAGCTGCCACCAGCCCAAACTGTTGAAATGTGAGCAACAGACAGTTATGCTTTCAGTTGTCATTTGGGGGTGGTTATGTAGCAATAGATAAATAAGAGAGCAGTGCTTCAAATCACTTATGACAAAAATATCTTCTAAAATGTGTCATTTTAATATAAGGTTTCCTTGTATCAAGTTCAGCCAAACAGAGAAGGAACAAAAACAGTACAGATGCTGCAGTGATAAGGCAGGAAATTTAACATTCTGTTCAGAAAAATACATATAGCAAGTGCTTTGACTTTTAGTCTTTTTTTTTCCAGAAAAAAAAAAAAAACTGGATTCATCATGTCACTGAAGAAATATAAGAATTTAGAGAAATTTCCCCAAGGTTAAAGTCAACTTATATCAGTTCTCCGCTAATTGAATCGATCGCCTTGCAGGTGCCTCTCACTGTGCCTTGATCTGTGACTCATAAGACATAGAAATCACACACACTTTAACACACAGCATAGCTAGAAAGCAGAAATACCACATTGTTTAAGGAATAAATAATGCTAACTGCTAGGGCTTATAGATCAAAATAAGAAGCTTTGCAAGACTGAGAGAGGCCTGGGGCTCGGGGCAGCACGGGAAGGGTCTTGGCCCAGGTCACCAGAGCAGATGCTGACCGGTGAGGTGAGGGAGGGGCAGGCAGGAACCTGAGTGGCCATGGCGCTGGGCTGGCCGAGCCTCACAGGCTGCGGGTGGGGCAGCGAACATGAGGTTGTAGGCAAAATAAAGTAAGAAGTCTTCCTTTCTTTTCCTCTACCAGGACTTTATCCCTGTGATGCTAAATATTGCTTTCGACCCCTTTTACAGAGGTTGTGTATGTGAACATAAGCATATAAGAGCGGGGTGTTGGTGCTTAAATGTAAAACTATGAAACCACTTTAACGGAGTTCAGTCACTGACCAACTGGCTCCCGTGAGGGAGTTCCCTCCATGTGTCTGTTCGAACCCAGAGGTGTTACCAAAGGACACGGAATGGCGCACAGAATACATGCAAAGAGCCGTCAGGGAAATAGACAGATACATCAGAAAAAAATAAAAACAGTGAGAGAGCAGTTCCTAAAATAATTTAAATGACAGGAGTGATGATACACTAAGGAAAACAATCCTTTTTTAAAAACAATGATTTATTTAACTTAGTTAACATTCATTCCCCACCTCACTGTCTATAAAAATAGCCTCAGTCTCTCATCCCTCGGGGCCTCAGAGCAGCTCGGACTGAGCCCAGAACAGCGGGTCAAAACTCCCAACCTCCAGTTTTAAACATCAGTAAACAATAGTAAGGCAAAAGAAATATTTTTCCTCAAACCCTAGACAAGACTCTTCATCGTATTATTTTGAAGAGATTTTCAGCTGTGTGAAAAGACAATAGTTTCCTTAACTTCAGTTTTAACCTCTAAAATTCCTGAACTTGCAGAGCATCTGATTCCTGGTCAGGAAAAAGAAGGTTGTGTGACAGAAAGTGACCTTGTAAGAGACACCAACGCCTCCCAGCAGCCTGACCTTCTGCATCTGTCCCTTCATTCTCCACCCTTTGTGGAATATTCTCTACCCTCTACGGATTCTTCACATCTGCCCCACTATCGCCCATGGGGAAGTGAGGCCCCTGGCACCACCAGATCATGGTCACCAGCTTCCGGTGCTCAGCACCCATCAGCTAGCAAAGTATAAGAGAAATCAATCTTTAAAAAATATGTATGTATATATTAGGTAGCTGAGGAAAATAGAAATTAAATTTTTTGACATCATTTTCACTGTTTTCCCTGAGATGATAGGGACATGGCTCAATTTGTTCCAGTGCAGTATTTAAAACAAGCCCATTTGTAGCTTCTCTTGCATGAAACTGAGGCTTCTGGGTGTCTGGGGGTAAAGCAAGTGGAACCCCTCAGAAGACAGCAATGCCCGGAACCGCTGCTGCACTGGCTGTGTCCCAGCCTGGGGAGGA
>PVJI01012468.1:0-51401 GCA_004026765.1 Micronycteris hirsuta | reverse complement strand
TGGCAGGATGAATTATTCTACCTGGAGAAAAATTCTAACTGATTTAAAGTAAAAATGTGTTGTTATCAAAGAAAACAGGAAGGGGGTGGAGATTTTAAATGTTTATTTGTTTATTCTGAGTCTATTCACTATTGTGTCCATATAGTTAATATATCTTTCAATTATATTAATATTTAAGAGTGTCCTGATATTATTTCAATAATCATTTAGAAAAACTTTAAACCTATATTTAGTACATTTGGCAAGATGGTCTAATAAATATCTGTACCTGGGCTAGACTCAATTTCCTCATGACAACCATGAACCCTACAGAGCTGCTCTCCTTTTATGTCAAGACCCAATCTAGTGTCCTCACATAGTGCCAAGTTTGTCTGCTTCTGGATCAGAGCTCTCTGTGTTTCCCTGTATAGCAACAGGGATGAAGAACAAAATACAGTCGCATTGAGGGTGTGTTAGTCAGGGGTCTCCAAAGAAATGGAAACAATAAGATACAGAACTAACCTACCGAGATTGACTGAAACTACATTATTTTCTATCTTTCAAATCACAGAGTAGATGCCAGACGGGGTTGGTAATTAGAAACTTTAAAAAGAGGTCTCCAGAATTCCAATTGTTGATGAAGAATTTGTTTTTTGGGGGGCTGACTCTCCCCACCTTGCTGATGGAATAGTGAAGTCTCCTGGTTCAGAGCTCTTGTCTTATTCAGACAAATGAGGTCCTTCTGTGAAGATTATCTCCATGGTCATCATAGTCTTTCTACACTGAATGTAAACCCTGGGGCTCCTTCTAACCATGCACATACCTTCTTGATGTTTGTGTGGTAGTGAAAGCAAACCTACTAGATACATATACACAATAGAACTTTTCCATAGGCTATATTAAATCCTCAGTAAATTAATGTAGTGATTCAAATGCTCTTCATATACTGAAACTAAAACTATTTTGTGTTCCACAAATTATATATTTGATGAGTCCAAGTAGATTTGATTTCTAGATGTGGGGAACCATAGCTGGGAAGGCATTATTGTATTTGTTTACTTGTTTGTTTTTCATGTACCCATGATTATCAAAATATTTACCATCTTTTCAATTTTTCTGTGAACCTAACTGCTCTAAAAATAAAACCTTTAAAGTTATATATATTTATTAGGTATTTTCCCATTTTTATTTCATGTAAGGTCTGTCTGGTCAAAAGGAACAAATAATTCCACTGGATCATTTTTCTTAGCAGTCTAAATGTCTGTATTTTTACTCATTGACAAATGTATACTTTTAGTTTTAAAGAATTTTTATTTATCCTTATTCCAAATTTAGCTATATATAAACTGAAATGTAATAGTGTTTTCTACTGATATTGAATAATGAAAAAAATATACTAAAAAGAATCATTGTTTATCCATGTGCCTAAAAAGGTATTCTAGCTTTTGTCTGTATCATTAACTAAAGATCAATTTCCTGTAAAATGATATATATTCTTTTATGTAGTGAGTTACTTTCTACAATAATTCACTGGTTTTGGACTTTGTAGTATAACTGGTCATATATTATATTTTCAGAAGTTTACAGATTTCATGTTTATCTAATTGCACTAATAAAAATGATAACCAATACACATTTAATTCAACTGTATCTTGAAGGCTAACCCATCCTCATTGAATAATACATCTCTAAATAGAAATTCCATACTGAGTGATTTCTATTATATATACATATATTTTTTGTGAATGTGTTAACAGATTTTTCATTCCCTAGTCACCTGAAGGAAAATTTGCAAATAAGAAGCAATTGCCCCCATTGGTACAGAGTAATAACTGTTATGTTGATGCAAGCTTTGATGTGAGGAGTGTACAGACTGGGGAGCCCCTGAGGCCATTTATGAAGGCTGCTGAGTTAACAGTCTGCAAGATTAGGCCCTCCTTGCATGTAATTGAAATTGGCCACAAGGCCCGTGTGGACTCATAAATAGTATAGAATGGATACCTACACATAAGCCGTTATCTAGCATTCTCTTCAAAGAACCGTGTTTGTGTTCTTATACGAGGGGCCTTAACAATATTAGTTTTTCCCAAAAGAGGACCACTTCCATTTCCTCCTTGCAAGGAAAAACATTCCTATGGGCTCTCTTTCCCCACTTTTGAAAAAATAGTTAAATTGTGCCATGCCAGAGAGGATCAGCCGAGTGACATTGAGTGGCCATGAAAGTGAAACATAAAATGGATTTTGGTAAGGTAAATGTTACTTTTTTCATATAAAAATGAAATGAGAGAAATTGTATGTAATGTGCGATAAATATTCCATCGTGTATATGATAGAATTATATCACAGCCATTTTATCTCAGCTCACAGAGATTATTTTTTTCTTCTAAGTATCAGTTTATGGGCGAATGCACTCAGACATAAGCAAATATTTCTCTCGCTTCTGGCTCACACCTATGGGATGTACAATGTTGGATATAAAGCTGCAGGTGCCAGGATCTGCTGCTGAGCAGCCCTGCTCCAAGCAGGCCTTTATTATCTTTAGTCTTCTGCCAGTGCGAGCACCTGGATGTAGTTTAACTTCAGTCACTAGGCTGTATTTTAGGCAGAACCTGACAGGAAGGAAAAACATATTGTGGGAAAGTACAGAGTATTTCACTTTTACATTTAGGAGGGTGGCAACTAAAAGCTTTACTTGCTGAGAATTTGATGTCCAATATGAGCACAGAATTTCTCTAGTTCCTGTCCAAGTAACAGCCACCCTCTAGAATCAAATCTCCTCATAATGTGGCATTTGCTAGGTATTGCTCAGCTCTCTGCAGTTGAGAGTTGAGCAACAAAATGGTTCCCCAGGGGCGCTTTCAGGCTTGACTGAGGTCAGTCAGGAAGCTGACCCTGGTGAGCTGAGTCAGGCTGAGTCTTGTCCAGGGCTCTAAGCTCCAGCAGGAAGGGCCTCAGCTTCTGGAGGTTTAACCTTCCATTGCAAATCTTTGCAGGGCACATGCACAAAACATCGTTAGCTGTAGACAATTTTTCTCTTTGTTAGAGCCACACACAGTTAATCTAAACCTTTGCGCTGACGGTCCAATGGAGTTATATTTGTGTGATTCAACCTTGGATAAGGTTTTTACATCTGAGTGATGACTATTTCTGATAGAATTTATAAAATAGCTGTGAGTTGGCAACATAATACTTGCACATATGTAATATTTCTCCTCCTATTTTTATGAATCAGATGTGATGGTGAAGGCTAATAGCAAATTTCCAATTTCTCTCCTAATTTGTTTTTCTCTTTGAGATATTTGTTTTCTATTTCTGCTGTAACAAATGACAATAAACTGAGTGGCTTCAAACAACAACAAAAATTTTCCTACGGTTACGTAGCTCAAATGCCCACCGTAGATTCATGGGTCCAAAAGGAAGGTGTTGACAGGGCTGCATCCCTGTTGAGGCTGTAGGGAGCATCTATTTCCTTGCCTTTCCAGCATCTGGGACTGCTGGCATTTCTCGACTCATGGGCCTTCTCCAGTTGTAAACCAATGACAGGTTGATTTCTTTTCAATCCCATAATCCTGATCTATTCTGCCTACCTCTTCTACTTTTAAGAAGCCTTGTGATTATAATGAGTCCACCAGACTAATCTTATTTTCAATTCAAGTGATTAACAGCTTTTAATTCTATCTGTAACCTTAATTGTCCTATACCGTGTGGAGTGGTATGTATACAGTTATCAGGAATCTTGACGTAGGCATTACTGGGAAGGAGGGGGTTTTCTGCCTATAACAAACTCTATGGAATTTCAGCTGCTCACTCAGACTAGATGGGCTTAGTATTTAGAATTAACTGCTTGCTGTAATGGCCAGTAGTGCTCTGGCCATTTGAGAATGTTTTCCATCTGTTGGCCACTGTGCTTTTTCACTTACTTATTCACAAATGCCCCTCAGATCATGGGCTCTATAACCTGCTTCCATGTGCGTGCACACATCCTCTCCCTGCAGGAGAGGCCCCTCTCTGAGGCATTTTGTGCTAATGTCTAAATGGCTGCCAATGGCAGAATCGTGGGATGTTTGCTCCTGTCTCGGATTCGTCTCATCCTCTCACAATCAGTCTAAGGGATTTTATCCTGGGGCTGACCACTCCTCCTGTTTCATTTAAGTCACCAGCCTTTTTTCTTACCCTCATCCTGCTACACAAGCTTAAACCTTTCATGGGGTTCATCTTAAAATTCAAAGGCCAAGATGGTGTAAAGGGATGCCCTCCATGGTCTATTTACTTGGGGTGGTTGCAAGAGCTTTACTTGAGAACAAAAAAGCTTAGTTATAGTTTGAGAAAGGAAAATGGGTGAAAAAAGTTTCCAGCATTTCTTTCCTAAAATTTTCTTTCCCTCTCTTCCTCTCCTTTTTTTTTTTTTTTTTCCCTTTCTCATCTGGTTCCTTTCAGAATTTATTGTCCTTGACAGTGTTCTGCTATACATAGGGGAGAGGGAAGATATTCTAGAAGAGATTATTTATTGGCATTGCATTTCTTCTTCTATCACTAATGACATGCATACTTCTGAAATTAAGTCTCTGCCTGCGCATGTTAGTTTTTTTCTCTGGGAGCTAATATTTTATTTCTGGCAGAGAATGGTAAGGGCATAAATGATGGTTTGCTTCCTGCAGTAAATGGAGTAAAAAATTTAACGTGAAAATTATTAGGTACACACGGGAGAAAGCGTATAATAGAGCAGTAGACAAAGTAAGGGCACAGAATCTTTTGAGGCCTATTATGATAAATCTAAACCATAGGTGAGAAAATAAAGATAGAGTGACAGTGGTTAATGAGAATAATACTGAAAATGCTAATTTAAAATAAAAGGACAGGAAAAGTGGGAAAAAGAAGTCAAGAGGGAAAGGAAGAAAGAAGAAAGAAGGAGAGAGAGAGTGAGAGAGAAAGCAAAGAAAGAGGAAAGAAAGAACAAAAGGAAAAGATAAAGTCCTAAAGTCAAATGATATTTGCATAAGAATTTGTTTGTTTTTAAAAAGGGAGACATATTATTTTTAAATAATGAAACCAACTCTTTGTGCCATTAAATATTACTGACATGACCACATTCCAGTATAAGCTTAGAGAAGTAATGCCAAGCAGGAAACTGATAAAATGAGGAAAAGCAGTGGCATCCATATGAAATTGATTAGTACATTATTTAGTGCACAGCCCGGCAATTGCTACACCACGTGGCACAAGGAAATCCATTGTGCAGTCGCTGCACTATATAAAATTTAAAATTGAGATGAGATTCGATTCTGAAATGCCAAAGATGATTTTAGTAGCTATTTGCTTTAGGATATCATATTTTAAATATGATAATTACTCTGCAAAACTTATAGCTATGACCAAATTATTTTTCTTATCTTGCTTTCTTTCTTCTTGTAATCTGTAATTGTTTTAGCAGTGGTTCAACTTGAGATATTATGCTATATAATGAGAATGGTCTTGACGGTTTCATTGCTTCCTTAGTATCAAAGGAGCCTAGTGACCTAGCTTCTATCTCCTGGGTCCCTCCAAACGTCTGGATTTAAACCTTTTTTACAATGTCATTTAAAAGTCAGGATCTTGTTCTCTAAAAATTCTGTTAGTTGGTTATGCTATTTGCAAAAAGTAAAAATTATCGAAAGCACTTATTTTTATTATATATTAAAAATAAAATTTATAGTCTGAATGGATAGAACCTGAAAAACAGTATTTCTCAATTTAAACCAAAAATATAATACTCTGCTAAATGTCTATATTTTTCTTTCTTTATAGAAGATCAACTTATTCTTTTCACAGCTGTATACCAAAACCTCCTAGAAGGTTACCTGGCACATAATATGCTGTCAAAAATAATTTGTTGAATATATGAATATATAATATTTCATAACAGTTCTAAGTTAATAATTCATTGACATATATTTCCCTTTACCTACATGTAAAAATCATGAGAAAAAAATCAAGAGTTCATGTCTTGCCCTGGCTGGTGTGGCCCAGTGGATTGAGTGCTGGTGTGCCAACCAAAGGGTCACGAGTTCAATTCCCAGTTAGGGCACATGCCTGGGTTGTGGGCTAGGACCCCAGTAGGGGGTGCACGAGAGACAACCACACACTGATGTTTTTCTCCCTCTCTTTCTCCTTCCTTTCCCCTCTCTCTAAAAATAAATAAATAAAATCTTAAAAACAAAATAGTTCATGTCTCACTAATGTGATTAACTCTTAGCTTTACTCAATTTTTATTGTAAATAAGTTTATTTATAAATTCTGCAAGATTAAAGACTGAATATTGTTGTAATGCAATCTCTGACATTATGAAGGGGGAAAGCCTCCCACATTTGCCCGGGCTTGTGAACAGAGGCTTGGTCTAAAGAGTAAACAGCTGTCTGACACACGGGTTAACAGGGCAGATGTGTACAGACACGCAGGAACGACGATTTTGTATCCAGGATATCTAATGTGTGGCCAGTATTTACTGGGCAAGTTTCTCTCACAGTCCAAGGCAAAAACCTTCAGTTCCAAGACCTACTATGGGATTTCCATCATCTTCCTTTCATTCATTCTTTGTCTTTGAAGATATAATGGTGAATAAGACACAGGGCTTGATCTCGAAGAGTGGAAGGAATAATGGAAGTACAGAAAAGAAAACACACAGTAGGGCTGCATTCGACATGGATGTAGAGATGATTTTGATGAGCAGGGAGACAGGGCACCAAGCTCTCATGAAGGGCTATTTCCTCGGCCACTGGAAGGATGGCATCAAATCCCTTTCACTCTGGAAAGCTAAGGCAGAATGCTGCTTTGCCAAATCAAATATTCCAGCAATGTATATGTGCAAACACTGGAAAGAAATACAGTTTTTTTGGCTTCCATCACACCTTCCCTTTATGCTAGGTGACTGAAAATGAATATATAGAGTAAAATATTGTAGGTTATTTTTGTTTTTGTGTTTGCCGCTTTTAAAATTATGTTTTCTGAAAATTTTCCATACAACTTAATTACGCTGATCACAAAAAATAAGTTTTGTTTGTATTTTTTTTGTCTGAAGAGTCATGATTATAAACATGACTTTCTTAAAGTTGCATTTTTTGTCTAGGTCCTGTCTTCTAACACTAAAACATTCCTGTTTTCCTGTGCTCACCTTGTTTGGTGTACTGTGTGCTCCCCATTGTGCTGCCGTCCATATACGCCCCATCTCTGACACCTGCAGCCGACTGTCCCAGGCACCTTGTCTTTCATACTGTAGTTCTCTCCGACATGCAATTCCTGTCACTCTCATTGTCTCTCAGATATGCCATCTTTTTAAATAGCCTGTCTCTTAGAGTTTCTCTCTTGTACATATTCCTTCTGTCCTTACAAACCTATCGTCACTTATTATCTGCCTCATGCATAGTCCCAGGATAATATTTAAATCAGCAAGGCCAAATATGCTTATACTTTAAATACTGAGTCGTGCCAAGGCACCACCTCTCAAGTGTCACCAAGCTGTGACCTGGAAACATTCAACTTCCTACGGCATTAAGAAAGCAGTCAATACATCTCAACATTGACTCTCTGTTTCTTATGTAAGTGCACACACATACAAACCCACTCTGCATACTCAGAGATACCTTGTACACATACTTGCACCCACACCCACATACACACACCCTCTCAGTGCTGATACGGTTGGTAGGCTGGATTGTGGTGCATACTACATGGAAAGAAAGGAACGAGGACTCCTATAACGTTGTGAGTCAAATATCCTTGGGAAGAAGATGAGTGAATGTGTCGGTGTGACAACTGAACCGAGGGCTAAAGGGATGTGGAATGGCAACTGCCTATTCCTACACTTTTTATCACTACTTCTTTTACAAAGACAAGAACATATCATCAGACTATCAGGATTTATTCTTATTTGAGCGAGATTACGAGAACATTTTTGCAGGCAAAAGTTCAAAGTGCAATCTGTTACTTACAAAAAATAATGCATATAACATATCATCATTTATTATTGTTTATTGGGTTATTATACCAATGACTGATTTTACATTAACTGTACCTTAGAATCAAGGAAAATGACACATGGAATTTGCAGGAAGTCACTTGAATTCTTTGGAGATTGTTTTTCTCACTTTCTTTTGAGGCCAGTATTCAGGGTAATATTTTACAGAAAAGACCAAGTTCAAGAAGTTCATCACCACCCAGCCTTTATTGTATGAAATGTTAAAGGGAGTTATATAAGGTATGGAGGAACATCAACAGGGGAGTGGCAGGGGGAGAGGGTGGGAATGGGGCACAGAATAAGTAGCATAAATGGTAGGTAGACAACAGACGGGGGAGGTTAAGAATAGTATAGGAAGTACAGGAGCAGAAGGACTTATGTGTATGACCTATGGACAAAACTAAAGGGTGGAGAAAGGGGGGGTAAGGGGATGGGGGGCAAGAAGGGGGGAAGAGTGGGGCAACTGTGACAGCATAATCAATAAAGTATAGTTAAAAAAAAAAAAGAAAAGACTGTCCTATTTTTCCAAGTCTTTACGTCTCTGACCACACCGGGGTCATCCTTGACCTCCTGCTCATTTCATCTTTGATCACTCTCGTCATTAGGATCCCCATCATCTTCTTGCAGAGTCTATTTAGCGAACACCTTTACAGCTTATGTTGCTTTTGAGTTTTATGAAAAATAAAAAAATCTGTATTTATTAAAACCTAGGAATCTCAGTGAAAAAATGTAGAAAAAATTTTATAATTGATAGAATTAATATGATACTAAAAATACAGGTACAGATTCCAGGAAGCAGAGTTTGTGAAGGAGGTGTCCCTGAGGGCACTCCCCAGGTGCCATTGAGACACCTGGCTTTCCTATAGCCGGACAATCTGACACTCGTCACAGACATCACTCGCATGCTTTATGGCGGGGGCTCTGGGCCCGCCCCGCAGCTCCATGCACTTCCACCCTCAAAAGCTATACCTGCCCTTCAGGGTACATTTTTAAAATACTTGGGGATATTGAATTTTGGCAGTTAGAACCAAAAACATTTATAGATCTGGGCTTTAAGGGGCCCGAAGTTAACCATGCATAGTGGTTTTCCCAGGACAGGTCCTAGTTTACACAAATTATCCAAGCACAGCTGTCTCTATTTGTAAAATAAGTTGTACCTTCATGTACTTAATAAAGGGGTATAGAAGCTATACTCCTTGGTCTAGGGTAGCAGCAAGTGTTCTTGCCTTTTTCTGGAGCCAGGAAAGGAAATAATATCCACCAAATGCACTAGCATCCTAAGTTTGCGAGTTTACAGTGAAAGTTTCACTTCTCTGGGATCTTGCACTAGCAGAACCTCACCACTCTCAGAGACACTTTTAGAACAGTAGGTGCTAGAGACTTCCACAGACAGAGACATTTTTTGTTAAAGAGGAATATACATAAGAATAATGGTCACATAATGAAATGATACATGTGATGGAGATTAAGCCGACCCAGAAAACAGACAAGCAACCTAGAAACATGAGGCAATTAGCATTCCATACAGACGATTGCTCTGCCAATCACCTCTCTCCACATTCTTCACCCCCTCTTCTTTCCAATGGAAGTCACACATGCACATATTTTATTTACTCATTTTCACACATCAAAGTTCTTACTTATTAATCCTCTTACGAAAAATCTGCACAATCACCGAAGATAAAGTCACTGAAGAGTCTTTACTCCTTCTGTGGTCTAATCTCCACCCCACTGTTGCCAGCACCAACTTTGGCCTTTGCAGTCCCCCTGATTTTCTCAAGTCTGTTCTTGCATTCCTTTATCAGTTTTCTGAGGTCTTGTCTTCTCATATGGGCCACGTCTTGCAAGTCAGTGTTTGGGTCCATTTTTCTTTGCATATTCCAAGGAATCATACCACAGCCAGTTGTCTTGCCACCACCAAAATGGCTTCTGAACCCGAACACAAAGATGACATCTGGTGTGTTCTTATACATTTTGGCAAGATTTTCCAAAATTTCTGTCTTAGGCACTGTTGCCTTTCCAGACTGAAGGACATTAATGACCATTTATTTATTCCTGCTGAAGTGGTCTGTTGGTCATGTACTTCCCGGTCCAGATAGTTACTATGCCATTTATGATGGTGGCCGATCTTCAAGCAGCCCAGGAAGGAAAGAGCCACACACACAAGTGTTCGTTGGGGAAGTAGCTACTGGCCTTGTGACAAAGATCGTGAATGTGTGTGCATTTGTGCATCTTCCATATCACTTCTTTGAAAAGAATCTACTTATTTTCCAGCACCTTCTTATCTCTTCCCATGATCTGGAACAAAGATATGGTGCTGATGAGCCGGCATGGACCCTGCCAGTCACATTAACAAGAAAGCCACCCTAGTCAGTGACAGAACAACAGGAAGAAAGCTGTGTCCCTGAGCACCTTGTGGACAGAGCTCCCTACACTCCACACCCAACCTATTATGTGAGAAAGAAATACAGTTAGATAAAAAGCTTTAATTCCGAGTCTCTTTTTAAAAGCAGCTTAAACTACTTCTTTTTTATTTTTATGTTTCTATTATAGCTTCAATAGTACTTTATATTGTTTTTGGTGTATACCATAGTGGGTAGACAATCCTATACTTTACAACATGTTCTCCCAAATATTTCCAGTACCCACCTGGCACCATACCTAGTCATACGATATTATTGACTTATTCCCTATGCTCTATTTTATGTCCCTATGACTATTTTGTAACAGCCTATTTGTACTTATTTTTCTTAAAAAATATTTTATTTATTTTTAGAGAGAGAGGGAGGGATGAAAAAAGAGAGGGAGCAAAACATCGATGTGTGAGAGAAACATTGATTAGTTGCTCCAGTTTGAGACTGCCAACAACCCAGGCATGTGCCCTGGTAGGGAATCAAACCAGTGACATTTCCCTTTGCAGGATGATGCTCAACCAATTGAGTCATGTTGTCCAAGGCTCAACTTGTAGTTCTTAATGCCTTCATCTCCTTCACTTAGTCCACCAACCTGTTCTCCCCTCGGCAACTCCAGTGTGCTCTATGTGTCTATGAGTCTGTTTCAATGTTGTTTGTTTATTTTATTTAGAACATTCCACTTATAGGTGAAATCATATGGTATTTGTCTTTCTCTGACTGACTTTCACTTAGCAATACACCTTGTACGTCCATCCGTGCTGTCATAAAGAGTAAGATTTTACCCTTTTTTATTGTTAATATTCCATTGTGTATATGAGGTCTGTCTGGAAAAGTCCAGCCATTGTTAATATAATGAGAATGGTTTGCACGACATCAATGTAACATGGTAGCTAAGGAGAGTGGACTGGAATGTGTATACATGAACAATGACAACTTCACTGTACTAGTCAGTGGGGGTGGTAGACACCACTGAGTGAGCATGTGTACTGTGCGGCTGTCACATTCAAAATAACTGAGTGAGTAGAGCAATGAATCTGCATTAAATTTGCATTAAGCATTTACATTCCTTTGTGGACACTATTCAGATGACTCACAACGCTTTCAGGGATGATGAAATGAGTGAAACACAAATAAAAGTGTAGCACAAATGTGTCAAAGATGGTCGAGAATCTGTTGAAAGTGATCTACGTTCTGGAAGGCCTAGGACAAGCAGAACACCTGAAAATGTTGAACTCAGCACCCCATACAGCCTAGATTTGGTGTCTTGTGACTTCTGTCTTTTCCTAAAACTAAAATCACTTTGGGAAGGGGAGAGATTTCAGATCCACAGCAAAATTCAGGAAAATACAATGATGCAGCTGATGGTGATTCTAACAAAGGATTTTGCAGAGTGTTTTAAACAGTGGAAGGAATGCTGGCAGAACTGTGTGAGGTCCCAGAATGCCTATTTTGAAGGGGACTGAGGCATCATTTTCCTATGTACAATGTTTCTTGTATCTTATATCTTCTTCAATAAATGTCTCTTTTTCATAGTATACGGCTGAACACTTTCTGGACAGACCTCATCTGTACCACAGCTTAATCAAGATACCATAACATAAATATAATAAAAATAAAATGAAATAAAGGAATGAATAAATAGGGCACCTTGGAAAAATAAATAAATTTGAAAAGATCTCCAAATAAAATAGAAACATATTAAAAACAAATAAAAAATTAGAAATGTATGTATATGAACGCCTACATTGTTTCCAGAGCAATTTCAGAAGGGGAGATTTTACATAAAGGAGATGATATTTTAATGACAATGAGTGATAATTTTCCAGGATTGAGGAATGTAAGCATCTTCAGATTTAAAACCCATTTCATCCCATGAAGTTTATATCTAAACAGTGTTATGAATCTGCAGAACTCCTAAGGTAAATAGAAATTAGTATATGGCGATGGAAGGAGACTTGACATGGGGTGGTGAGCACACAACAGAATATACAGATGAGGTCTTATAGAATTGTGCACCTGAAACCTATATAATTTTATTAAGCAATGTTGCTCCAATAAATCAATAAAAAATGAATATAGGCAACAATGAAATGATAGCTGACTATGAAACAGGAATAACAAATACAAGAATCAAGTGAAATAATGTTTTCAAATACACAAGAAAAACAATTGTCAACACCAAGCTAAATTATCTCTTAAAGTTGAAGATGAAATAAAGTCATTTTAAAATAAGAAACACTGACAGAGTATCCCTGGCTGGTGTGGCTCAGTGGATTGAGTGCCAGCCTGCCAACCCAGTGGTCACCGGTTCAATGCCCAGTCAGGTATGAAGATTTCCCACTGAACCATAAACTGCTTTCTTTGAGCAGGGTATGTAATTCAATGTGACTTATTCATCTCATTATAGCATTTTATTCCATTGGTTAAGTCTCCCTAAATACCGTGACAATCACCATATTATCAGGAGTCACCTTATCACTGTAAACTTGCCCCCTATTTCAAAGATACTGTCCTGTTATATCTCTAGATATCTTACTGTTATGAAAGTCATTTTCTGCGGTATTTAGAATAACAACTTCAGATTTGCATTCTTCACCCCTGTCAAACTTTAGATAAAACCCTAATCTTATCAACTTAAATATCAGCTATAAGAAAGATAAAAAGAATTCATATAACATACAATTTTGAAGATATGCATCCTGTGGTTAGTGTATGGCATTATTATTTTTAATTGAATTTATTGCAGTGATTGTTAATGAAATTACATGGGTTTCAGGGGTACAATTTTGTACTATATCCTCTGTATATTGTGCGTTCACCATCTTTAGTCAAGTTTCCTTCCATCAATATTTACCCTCCCTTTACCTCTCCTACCTCTCTCCCATCCCCTTTTTCCCTCTGGTAATTACTGTACAGTTTTCTGTCTACGAGGTTTTGAGGTGTTTTTGTTTTGTTTTTTGCTTAATCCCTTCATCTTTTTCACGCAGCCCTATAACCCCTCCCATCTGACAGTTCTTAGTCTGTTCTCTATAAGTCTGTTTCTATGTTGTTTGTTTATTTTGTTCATTAAATTCTACATGTAAGTGAGATCATATGGTATGTTTCTTTCTGACTGGCTTATTGCACTTAGCATAATACTCTCCAAGTCCATCCATGCTGTTACAAAAGGTAAGATTTCCTTCTTTTTTGTAGTCATGTAGTATTTCGTTGTGAAAATGTACCACAACTTTTTTATCCACTAATCTACTAATGGGTATTTGGGCTGCTTCCAAATCTTGGATATTGTAAATAGTGTTGTAATGAACAAGGAGGTGTATATATTCTTTTGAATTAGTGTTTTGGGTTCCTTCATATATATTTCCAGAAGTGGAATTGCTGAGTAATAAGGCAGTTCCATTTTTAGTTTCCTTAGGAAATTCCATACTGTTTTCCACAGTGGCTGCACCAGTCTGCATTCCCACCAACAGTGCACAAGGGTTCCGTTTCAGGTGTATGGCATTATTAATTTTGGTAAAATAATCAGAAGAACATTAACAAGGGCAGATTTGCATCTGGACCACTGCCACTTAAGGTGGAGTCCAGAACATACTCTAACTTTTGCTGAATATACTCTTTAAGATATTTCTCCTCATGGGCCTTCATAAAATTTGAATTTAAAAAACAACAAAAATATTTAGCTTCTTCTGCATTTACTCCTTCTTTGCTTGCAATGACGGCAGTGATTGTAGGCCTATTCCTTTCATTACAAATGATCATGTGTTTCCTTTCAAATAGTGGAAAGGTGATCATCTCTCATCTGGGATTTGGTGAGCAACTAAGCTGGTAGTCATAAGAATGCCGGAATATGGATATAAGCCAGAAAAGGCAAATCTTGTAGAGGGGATTTAAAGTAGCCTCTACTTCCTCTGTGAACCAGAAAGGATGAGAGGGTTTTGTCTGGGTTGCTATAACTCCCAGGAAGATAGCTGAGTTTACACTCTCTTCCTTCATGCCCGAAGTGCTATTACATCAAATCGAGAAATGGCCCAAAGCAACAAAAGGATATGGTATAGACCCTCATTGTTGTGAAGAGGACTACCAAAAAACAAACAAACGTAAAAACAAAGGAAACAAACAAACAAACAAAAACAAATCTTCTCAACATGATTTTATTAAATGGAGTTGTGGAAACATAGCCTTGGTCACCCATAGATCACCTGATGTGCTACAAGATAGTACCAGACGTGACGACTTCTAATGTCTAAAGAGGGTGCATGGACCAAGCACGACCTCTGTAGTTTATACACAGTTTCCTGCATTCTCTGAAGCTTTCAAGCCACTTTCAATGAGATGTGGAGTACATGATATGAGATTATAACTAGATGGGTAGTGATACTTTAGTAAGTGCTGGTCTATAAAAATCTATGAATGATAATATCCAGACAGAATTAAATACTTACTCCTAGCATCTAGAAAGACTAGTGGGATTCAGGGCTAAGAACAAAGTTTATGCAGTTTTGAAAGTGTGTGATAACTACAGCTGATATGATTACATTTTCTAAAATTAGATAATTATATATATTTTTAATAACGATTTCTGTGTCTCTAGAGGTAAATTAGTGGGTAATGTTGGCAAGTCACATGCCTTCTAGGTTAAACAATGCTGCTGCTCTGAAAGAGATCGTTTTGAGCCATAATCACGATTGTCCTTGGTGGGTCTTGTCCTAGAGCGGTGTTTGTTCTGGGGGAGATAGTGGTCTGACCACAAGCACGCTACAGACATCTTTCTTTAATGTTTTAGTGTCTTCTTGTTACCAGAAGACCTCACTAAATCAGTTTCATCTAGTCATGAAACAGCAATCTGCTGATAAATAGCAGATTTTAAAAATTATTTACATAAATAATTGATCAAAGTGGAAGTAGGGGGAGTATCTCTTTTGGAAAAGATCTTTAACATGGTTAGTGAAATTAAAATCACTCTAATCTGCCTTTATCTGCCATTAAAAATCAAGAATAAAGGAGGCTGGAAAAGAGAAAAGTATATTCAAAGAAGTAAGAGAATTACACTGAATTAAAATCATTCAGGTGACAATGTTTTTCACATTTATGTAGGCATGGCCCTCTGTCAAGATGTAGTTATCATTTTCAGAAGTCTAATCATGTTATCAATTTTATTTTGATTTTATTTAAATTTACAAAATGAAAACTAATAACTAAAGTGTTAAGTAGCAACAGACTAATGTAATTTCAAAATAAGAAAATCCATTTAACACGAACTAATGAGAAAAGAGAAGGATCATGACTTCACTGGCACATCATTGATCAGAAACATCTGACCTAGTGAAATGTAAGGCCTGGGTTTACAAACAGATCCAACAATGCTTGCTGCTCTGGACACATTCCAATATCAACACTTTAATTCTCATTTTCATGGACTAGCTGAGAAGGCAAAAAATCAGAAAATGACTCCAGAGGCAAAGAAAATTTTAGTTACCTAGAAGTAGTAAAATTTAGTGAAAAAGAAAGCCAATTAATACTAATCTAGTTAAAATTTGAGACACTATATTTTTTGATTTATTGTTTTATTCATTTCCCCCTCACTTTGAAATAAGTCAGAGACAGGAAGATTTATCTGTGGAGGAGATGGAGGAAATGCCAGCAAAGGTAGAGCCGTTCATACTAGTTTAACGGATCTTTGCCAATGGTTCGGTTTCCGTGGAACCTTAGGAACGGCTATTTATTTAACAATACAATTAAAATATTTTTTGAGCGATTCTCATGTCAACCCTCAAGGGTTACATTATAATATTCATACTTATTATTGAAGCGAAGTCACTGAGAAAGTCTAGTGCCTCAGACCTAGTGACGAGTCATCAGCTTTGGATATTGCCAAATTCTAATCACTATTTAAATTACGCGGTGGCCTCACACCGCTAGAGCAACACAAGGGCAAAGATACGTTTGCTCATTTTTATCAAATATTGAAAAAACTTGTGGTTTGTTCTCCTGTTTAAAAATGTATCATTTTAATTCTTAACCTTTCCCTGAAGACCTATTATCATGCATAAGTCATACCCATCAGTTTTAATTATGAGAGTAGTAAATTCTCCAGTGGAGACCTATGGGGATGTTACAAACTGCTCAGCGTCTTTAATCTGATGGCTTTGCAGTGTCCCGTTAAGATAAGGAAAATATGGAAAGTATGAAATAGAAATTAAATGCATAAATTAGCCTGAGGTTTTTTTTTAAAGATGTGTATTAAAAAAAACAAATTAAATTATTGTAATATCAGTTTTTTAAGGGCTCTATTTTTGGGGGGTCTGGTTGTAGTGGAAAATTCTCTATTGTCAAAGATATCATAAAGAATAAAAATAACATCAGTGTTATAAATGGAATGAAATGTGACTCCATACTAGGTAGAATGGCCTTATATAACTCAGCAATGTTTTTAATATCTCCTTTGATTTTTTCCTATAGTTAAAAATAGTTATTTGTATTATGTGTTTTCAGTTATTTGAACAGTACACTAATGTCTTTATTTCTCTTCAACAAACAACATCATCGTATCTTAGCAATTACTAGAAAATATTTATTGCATTTCACAGCCCTTTATGTGACCTATTTTATAGATTGTTTCAACATTTCATGATGCCCAGAGACTCTTGAATTTGCCAATGTTATTATCAATGTTAATAATTTATACTTTCCCTACATGAGAAAAGCATTGACACAATTGGTCTGGTAAAGTAGAAAAAAAAACAAGAATCCAGGTGCCATAAATTTGAAAAATGTTTAATTCACAGTAAGAAAGCATTGCATATGTGTGTATGTGCGAGAAAAATTAAAACAAATAAAAAAAGGAGAGAATGATTAATTTATAGTTTTGAATTTCTAACATTAAAAAGCATAACTGACAAACATGTTAAGGCCTTAAACTTAAAAAGTGATATTTGGTTGGCTAAAAAGTTTGTTTGGCTTTTAAATAAAAATTAAAAACACATTTTTCATTTTCACCAATAACTTTATTGAACAACATATTCACGTTTTGCTCCACTGCTTCTGCCGTCTTTCAGGCAACTTCATAATTCCGTCTTCCCAAAACATTTTTATGTTTTTGAGCAAAGAATTGTTCTGAGTGCCTTTTGTAGTTTCCAGGGAAATGAAATTATTTTCCATGAAGAGAATTTGGAAATCTAAAGGTGCAATGTCTGGTAAATATGGCAGATGAAGCAGAACTTCCCAGCCAAGCTGTAACTGCTTTTGCCTGGTCATCAAAGAAACATGCGGTCTTGCATTATCCTGTTGGAAGATTATGCGTGTTCTGTTGAATAATTTCGGAAGCTTTTCTTCGAGTGCTGCTTTCAGTGGTCTAATTGGGAGCAGTAATTGGAATTAATCATTTGGTTTTCCAGAAGGAGCTCGCACCAGAGGACTCCCTTCCAATCCACCATATGTATACAACAGCACATTCTCTGGATGAAGACCGGCCTTTGGTGTGGTTGGTGGTGGTTCATATCATTTGCCCCACAATCTCTTCCATCCCACATTATTGTAAAGTATCCACTTTTCACAGCCCATCACAATTTGTTTTAAAAATGGAACATTTTCATTACATTTAAATAGAGAATCACATGAGGAAATAAATACGGTCAAGTTTTTTTTTTTTTTTTTTGCTCAACTTCTGTGGAGCCCAAACATCAAAGTGATTAACATAACCAAGCTGATGCAAATGATTTGAATATTTTGGGTATGTTGGCTATCTATCCCCCACATGGAATAACATTGATTGTTCTCAGTTAATGTCTTGATTTGATTGGTATTGACTTCAGCTGGTGAGCCCGACCATGGAGCATTGTCCAGTGAGAAATCTCCAGTACGAAACTTAACAAATCACATTAAAAAATATTTTATTTATTTACTTTTAGAGAGGGAAGGGCAGTAGAGAGGGAGAGAAACATCAATGTGCTGTTGCCTCTCGTGCACCCCCCCAGTGGAGACCAGGCCTATAACCCAGGCACGTGGCCTGACTGGGAATTGAACTGGCGACACTTTGGTTTGCTGTCTGGTGCTCAATCCTCTGAGCCAGACTAGCCAGGGCTTGCAAACCACTTTTGACATGTTTGATCAGTCACAGTGCCTTCTCTATACACTGCACAAATCTTTTTGTGTTTGTGTGTGTTTCAGTTGTGTTTTCACCTTTCTTGAAATAATAAAGCATAATATGCCAAAAATATCGCTTATTTTCTTCCATCTTCAATACTGAAATGGCTACACAAAAATTCATCAATTTTGATAAGGTTATTTTAAATGCACACTGATATGATAGCTGTCACAATATAATCTAACAAAATCGTTTCAAATGAAATTAAAGACAAGAGCTACTAGAGCCATCTTACAAAAATAAAAACCAAATGAACTTTTCGGTTAACCCAATATTTTCTATGACTGTATTACAGCTTGCGTTTTTCCTTCATTCTTTAAAAGCTGTTAAAATATTTTTACTATACTGTGTGGGCTCTGTGATTGGTGTCAGCAGCATCAATATCTTTAAAGAACTTAAAGTTTAGTAGAAGTAGCTGGGTAAATTAATAAAAATGTGCACAATACCACTTTACAGGTATTGTGTGCATAAGTGTGTGGGATTCTGCAGGAGGAAGAATAAAGGAGAAGTGTCCTGTACTACCTGGAGTTAAGCCATGATGAACTTTACTGAAGAGAAGTTGGGGACTTAGACTGGGATCCCTAGAAAACAGACAGAAGGGCAAAAACTCACAGTTCAAAAGTTATCAGGGAGCACAGCTCCTGAGAGGGAGGAAAAAGAGGTTGAAGCAAAAAGGAAAAACAGAAGTGGGACGTATTTTCATGACCAGCCGTTTTCTCTATCTCCCAGGAAATCGTCAGAGAGCCCTTGGGAATGGTCTGTGTAGCATGGGAAAGCATGCATATTTTTCTATTGGCTCTCATCTCCCATGTACCAAAATTTGCCACCATGAGTAATAATGCTCCATCATTTCCAAGCATGTATGCTAAACCCCTGTTGAGTCTTGATAGTTCTCATCTGGGGCAATAAGAGGAGTGCCCCACATGTAGAGGCAAGAGGTGGCAGGACATTTTTTTGAAGTGTGACTCTGTAGGGTGTGCATGGAAGCACGAAGGGGGATTAGGATATGTGGTCTCAGAGACTCCTCACCTGGTAGCAATACCTGTGCTGGTATCAGTAGCAGCAGCAATAACAACTTGCATGACCATGGGAATCACGAAAGTTTATTCTAGGGTAGATTTGACCAGATGAGAATGCAAGTGTGCAAATCTGGAATGATTCATAAACTGAATTTTATGTGTGTTTTCTGATGTTAGGCTTGAAAAACAAGTAGATGTTGACCCAACCGACAAAGGAAAATGTACATGCATCCAGTGGGAGCAACACACACACACACACACACACACATCATAGTTATGGGTAACTCTAACTATATTACTCTTGAATCCATCCACATCTCTCCATTGATACAGCCACAATCCTGCCACAAGTCTTTGAGTTAATAGCCTCTAGATTTACAGCCTTTTAAAGATCACTGTTTTACTACTGTGTCCATATTCAAGTTTTCCTCTTGCCTTTCAGGGATCCATTCTTCACCAGCCAATACAAATATGGTTGGGGCATTTCAAAAGTTAAAAATACTTCATTGAATTTTTACTCACTTAGGATAAAATGCCCAATCCTTGACATGGCGTACCAAGATTGTTTCAGCACCAAACTATGTTTTCTTGTAGTCTCAAACTTAATAGCTCACCGTCCCCCTCATGTGCCAATCCATTCCTGCATCCTCAGTGCTTCCCAGAGTGTCTGACATGAACCTGTCTACAGCATCACCCCTTAGAAGCTCCGTTGAGCAGGGAAGACAGACGTATAGGTGCTTAGAAATTCACGTGGAGTCTACATAACATTACAAAGAGCTGTTTTTATGGCTGTTGTTGCTGATTTCTTGTGTTGCATTTTTGTTTGTTAGTTTTTGAGATGGGAAGGGCATTAGAATCCCTTTACAGCATTGGCCTCTGAGTGTAAAAGAGGAGTGGGCATAGTTATTGTAGTGAATTCTAGAAGAAAATACAATAGCAATGCATGGAATTGTGAAACCATATGACATAATCAGAAGGGGCATAATCCTGTGTCATTGGCACATAGGTGTGGAGGGAAGTGCTGGAGATAGGACTTGAAAGGGAAGCTTGCTTTTGCTCTTTAGTGTATTTTACTCTTTGCAGGTTCAGATTTTCTTTTCTGTAAAAGTATGTACCTTCATATCATCAAGTCCATTTGTTATAAGCTATGGACCTACTATGGATGTTGCAATTATAAACCCCATCCTATCATCTTTAGCATTACGGTAAGATTATATTGACTTTCTTGTGTTGAAATATCCAGTCCACCTAGTTTCTTATTCAAATCCATCTTTTGCCTATAGCATAAGAGGCCAGAAACTACTGCCTGTTACTTCCTTGTGATTTGTCTTGATTTTTTAAAATCAATGCGCTCTCCTTTATTGTTTCTACATCAAAGCACTTATTCTCTAAAATATGTTCTTGCATGGTGTTATTAGCCCTTGTGAACCAGTCAGTGAAGATCTTGCCGAATATATGACTCACATTCTTTTAGAGCTATGTGTCTTTGTTTTTCCTTCTCAACAGCTAATTTTTTTCTGAGAACATAAGCAGTGACCTGAAAGAAGAGAACCCGTTCTTTGATACATTCTATAATACAGGTTCTTCTCTGTTCTAGTGCTCTTTTTATCCAAAAACGTAGACTTCAAATAAAAATAAAGATGTATTGATGAACAAACAAGCCCTTAAATTTATAATGTCTATTTTCCAATGTAAAACACATTTGTATGATCCTACTCTAGGGTAGTACCCAAGCATCAAAGTAACTGGAAATCATAACAGTCTTTCCTAAGTAATAACATGACCAACATAAACTAAAAAGAATAAAAGTAATAATCATTTTTATGTAATAATAATT
Source organism: Micronycteris hirsuta (assembly GCA_004026765.1). NCBI lineage: Eukaryota > Metazoa > Chordata > Mammalia > Chiroptera > Phyllostomidae > Micronycteris > Micronycteris hirsuta. The sequence continues at coordinate 30,022 of PVJI01012468.1, read as the reverse complement.
ACTTTTATATAATAGTAATAATAATAGTGAACTTTTTCCAAACATGTTTGTAAATACTTTGTGTAGATTAATTCAAATCTTCAAAACTCCCTATGATGTTGACAATAATATAATTATTCTGCTTACATTAGTCATCGCTAAAGTACAGAATTTGTTAGGAAGTAAAATAAATAAATATTCATTACTCCATTATGCAATCTCAGTCTGCAGGTAGTAATAATGTCATATGAACATAAATTGCCAGAGTTTACATGTTTATTAAGCCCTATCTATAAATAGGATCACAATAATCATTCTCATCATCAAATTGCCCTAGTTGATCTTGGAAGGCATAAACCTTTTTTATAGTTTTCTATTGAATTTATTGGATGGCATCGATTAATAAAATTGTATAGGTTTCAACTATGCCATTCTATCATACATCATCTGTATATTGTATTGTGTGCTCACCACCCCATGTAAAGTCTCCTTCCATCACCATTTATGCCCTTTTTACCGTCTCCTACCTCTCTCCACCCTCCTTTCCCTCTGGTATTCACCACACTGTTGTCTGTGTCTATGAGTATTTTTTTCTTAATCCCGTCACCTTTTCACGTAGCCCCACAACCCACCTCCCCTCTGACAGCTGTCAGTCTGTTCTCTGTATCTATGTGTCTGTTTCTATTTTGTTAGTTTATTTTGTTCTTTAGATTCCACATATAAGTGAAATCATATGGTTTTTGTCTTTCAACACCTGGTTTATTTCACTTAGCATAATACTCTCCAGATCCATCAATGCTGTTGTAAAGGGTAAAATTTCCTTCTTTTTATGACCAAATAATATCCCATTGTGTAAATGTAGCATGGCTTTCTTAACCACCCGTCTACTGATGGACACTTGGGCTGCCTCCAAATCTTGGCTATTGTAAATACCCTGCAACAAATTTAAGGGTGCATATATTCCTTTGAATTACTATTTCAGGCTTCTTCAGGTATATTCTCTGAAGGGGAATCACTGGGTCAGTTTCATTTTTAATTTTTTAAGGTAACTGCCTACTCCTTTCCACAGTGGCTGCAACAATCTACATTGCCACCAACAGTGTGTGAAGGTTCCATTTTCTCCACATCGTCACCAACACTTGCTGTTTATTGATTTATTGATGATAGGCATTCTGACAGGTGTGAGGTGATATCTCATTGTGGTTTTAACTTGCATTTCTCAGATGATTAGTGATGTTGAGCATCTTTTAATATTTCTTTTGGCTATCCGTATGTCCTTTTTGGAGAAGTGTCTACTCGGTTCTTTCCCCATTTTTTAAGCGAATTGTTTGATTTTTTCTTTTCTTTTTTTTTTTTGGTGTTGAGTTGTATAAGTTCTTTACAATTTTTTTTAACTGTACAACCAATATATATGATTTCTGGATAACTAGAGAATAGGGTAAGCACAAAAGAGAATATTAAAATCACCCCTAACTCTACGTGCCAAAGCTAGAAAAGCTCATAATAATGGCTTTAGAAGTATCTGATCTCAAGTCACAATGTAAAAGCAATACTGTACTAATTTATAAAGCTTTTTGCACTGGCAAAATTGTGTTTCATAATACCTTTGTTATAATCTCTTGGATTATATTAATGGAAAATAAAAGTGTTATATTGAGAGCCTGAACTAAAAAATAAAAAAATAATAAAAGTAAGTAAATTGGAGGTCTGCCACCCCTTACACTGCGCGAGAGCAGCACTGCTGGGAATCACGTTTAGGTCCCTGCCTCCCAAGAGTGTGCTCTGCACAGCGGTCTGGGCTCCTTCGGCTGGATTACTTCATAGATGCCAGCTGGAATATTTGCACAAAATAGATCTCAGTGTCTGGTTTCCTTTAGAAAGCGTTATAACTTCCCTCTTGTCTGATTTTACATACTTTTAAAAAGTAAGAACCAAATACACAATGGCAACTTTTTAGTGACTATGTATGTTACTTTCCCATGAAAAAATATTTCTCAAGTAAAACTCATTCATATCAATACATATTTGTTGAGTTCTAACTATATACTATTTTAGAATACTTTTAGTCATGTTTATTTTTTAACCAGGTGTTTTTATAATGTTGCCAAATTTGTGAATTCTATTTTCTGCATAGTGCTAGATACAGATAAATATTCTCAACTCTATTTTTCAGTTTTTTAACCATGAAAACTGTCAGTTAATAATTGATACCCGTGGAGATTTACATCAATGACACATTTCCTAAGTTAAAGATAAAAGTAGCTATCAAAATGAAATCTAAAGATGAAAAGCAGTGTTTCTCATGTAAGTTGAAATAAGTAGGTCCTTATTTAATTAAATTTGATTCAATCATCCAAAATGAAAATGTGTAGATTCAGGGGAAAACTTAGCTTAACTATTAAGCACCTCAGTTTTGTGGTGGTTGATAAAGAAGCAACAATTCATTGATAAAATCTCCATACCTGTTGTATTCATGGTTATATTCTTTAGACTTTTCTTAAGGTGGAACCCCTAAGACATAAAATTGTTTAGTGAATGAAAAAATTAATGCAAATGAAGAACTGGCACTACCTTCTTTTTAAATTTTTATTCTCTTTACGTTTTACTTTCCAGTATAATCTCATAGTTCAGAAATCCACCATTTTTTTCTGCTAATCTCAAATTACTTCTTATCTAGTCAATTCAGGATTACACATTTTACCATAAATGAGGATATATACTAATTTAATATTCATGCCACTGTGTTCACCATCTTATTTATTTAGTTAACAGATTGATTAATTTGATTATATTTCTTTGATATGACACTGGTAAAGTTGGAAGCCATTATTAATACTTAGGTTCCTAATAAATTGTTTCTCAAAGAAACAGATTAAATTCTGAAAAATGAAGTACGGGCAAAGCCATGGTACTTCCGCTTTCTGTTCATTTAAACCTATTCATTGCATGTACACACAATTTCCTACAACATATCCTACTAGTATACATCAATTTTGGATTTAAATTTTAATTATTCTAGTTTGATATGTATTTCTGTACATGATGCTAATTACATTTTATATGGATTTATGCATTTTCTTTTACTGATCTGGTATTTATTGGTGTAAACGCAACCTAACTTTTGAGAAATATGTCTCAGCCAGGTATATAGGTAAATAAATATTCTGTCTTGATGCCACCAAAACAACATGGCAGAGTGAAAAGAACATGGTTTTAATGGTAGACAGATGTGAATATGCGTCCAGATCCTAGAAGATCTAAATAACCCATCTGAGTCTCAGTCTTCTCAGTTACAAATTGCAGAATTATTCTGAGAACCAGAGAAACTACCTCTGAGTTAAGAGTGCATTGCCAATACTAGTTATTACATTGTTAATCTTAAAAAGAATAGTAATTATTACAACAAACATTTGAATAATTTGAAATATTAGGATAAAGAATAAGTCATTTCAGTGAAAACAGTAATTGGATGTGGTTTTAGAAAATACCATTTTCATTACAGAGAAAAAGTCATTTTATTTTGTAACTCATATAAAATGTAAGTTTCCCCAAGAGGGCATTTGAATACAGTGAAACTAATAACTGTCTCAGTTACCTAGATCATCTTTACAAAGTCCATGAATAAATCCCTGGAAATTGAAAAACACTTAGTGTTCACAGTAGCAAATAAGATATTTGACTTCCTTTATTCTCCATGGAATAAGAACTCTTTGAGAGTTGGCATTTTTTGTGTCTGTGTCACTTTAACACAAATGTCTTTGTTATTCAAATCACCAAATTGTTCTGACATCCTAAAAAAGGCTTCTTATTGTCTCAGGAGCCTAGATAGAAAAGCCATATTCAATAAGGATAATCAGGCAAGCATAGCTTCTAGGCACTAGGTATCTAGCTAGGGTTAATCGTTTTCAGTACTTGCAGGGTTGAGATCCATGGTACTTTGTGCTTGAGACCTTGCCCCTTGAACATGTATCACCAACATGACACTTTTCCCCCTGGAAGGATGAAAAAGGTAGAACAATGTCTTATGCTACAATAATGTATCACTATTTTCCAGCAGAGTGCTGTGCACAAGGTATCCTATTTGTAAATTCACTAATATTATACCACATTTACTTTAAACTCATTTTCTGCTTTCCCTTCTTACAACTTGCCAGCTTTGTACACATCTTCTCAAAGCCATACCCAGGAGTGTATCTATGAAACTGGCTAAAGAACCACAATTACTGGTGGATTAAAGTAATTATGTGAGAAAATTATCTTGATTTTTAAAACTAATCAAAACTTTAGTAATTATGTTGATATCATTTATCTTGATTTAATTCATGCAATTTACCCAGACTGCTTTTTTATCTAAAGTACAGAAATCACTTTCAGGTTATTAACAATGTACATTGATGTTTATGAAGTATTTGCATAGCAGGAAACTATAGATATGCTTAATGTTTTCCTAATCATATTTATTACAATAACAATATACAGTATATAATTTACTTAAAACAAAAATTGTATTGTTTTAACAGATTTTGCTCACATTGAAGGTTCTAGGTTGACACCATCTGGATCTTGCATAAATTTTTTTTTTATTCTTTCAGGTCAATTAGAAAGTTTTATCCTGTGAAAAATGATTATATAAAATCATTATAAAGTTACCATTCATTATTTAAAAGAGATTTCATGGAAACTCTCCTTGCAGATCTCTGAAAAATAGTTGAATTTAATAAAATTTCATGATAACATCAGTGAAGTGTATGAATAAACCAGTAGTTTTGAAATATCATTAAGCATCAGAATCAACTGAGGGTTCCACTTAAAATGGACATATCTGGATCCTCTAACACCAGTTAAACAAAAATCTCCAAAGGAAAGACCTACAAATCAATATTTTATGTACCATAGATTCCATGTGATTCTGACATCCCACATAATTTGGAAATTACTACTGTAGAAAATGTATTTATCCTGGAGGGAATTTAGAACTATACTGAAACTTCAATTAGCTTGCCACTGATATTTTACAAATATCTAAAATGTTTACAATGTAACTATTTTCATGGTCAGTCTTAAGTTTTATACTTTTTCTCTCTCTTTATATTAAGCTGTTTCAGAAAATGCACATCAGTAGAAACAATGAATTCCACTTTTTCTTGTATATTATTCCGGAAGAGGATGGTAAATAGTGTTTTCGTCCCCACTTCTTTGTTTCTTCTTGCATCTGCAGTTTTGCCATGTGACTTTTGCGGTTCCTTTCAGAAAGTGTGGTAGATTTGTCCCTGCCCCATCCATGCTGGGCTTGGCCAGGTGGTGTCCTTGAGCATTCCAGTGTGATCTGAAAGTGATGAGAGGCCATCCTCAGCAGGGTCTTTAAACACGTTTTGTGTTCTACCGTCACAAGATGCACTAATGCCTCTTCCACGAGAAGAATACAACCACAGCAGTTTCCGCCCCTTCAGTTCAATCCCTACAACAACACACGTGAAGCAGAGCTTCTCTTGTTAAGGCAGAGCCTTGAGTGCACACAAAACTTGCTGCCACACACCGGCTGAGACCTTGCGATTGTTCACTATGTGCTGTCATCGTGCCCAGAGACAAGCAACATACATGCTCGGGATGGCATATTTGGTGGCTGATAGTCACTGCTTTAAACAATAATCAAATAATCCCACTAAGACAACACAATAGTCATTTATTTAAACTTTCATAAGAGCATTGATATTGTCAAATGTATTCATATAAAAACTGTTAGAGATTGCAATCACCTTTAATAAGCCATCTTTACTATTTCTTATTTATCCTGTATCTCTGGAGACTAGCATATGATCGGGACAGGTTTAGCACTTAAATATGTGTAAAACTATTATGTGAAATGCAAAGTAACTGACATGAAGGAATGAATGTGCCATTGGTTTCTAGAAATGTTTAATATTCTATTACTGAAAGATATTGAAGATATCTATGTTTTCAATAAAATATGTTTACACCATTTGTAATAGTTCATTTTGGTTCTCATAAGTAATATGTAGTAAGACTACATAACATTGTAATATTTTTACCATCTTTACTTATTAACCTTTTCATATATAACCTACTACTTCCAGAACAAGATGAATAATTGCCATTCATAATTAAACCTACGTGTTAGTATATTAAGTGTTTCATTAAGGTTCATTCATTAATAGTCCTGGTGGTGTTTTATTTTTGTCATTTTAACAGTCAGTGAGCAGGAAGTTTCAGGCAAAAGCATTTGAAGTTTAGGTAATAATATACTGAATATGATTACTTTTGTTAATGGCCTTCATGGAATTGAATGTAAATATCTTATAACAGCAAGATGTAGATCATTGTGATTCAAGGCAGGTTTAATCCACCAACTTCATTAACAATTGTGTACTATTTTTTGTGGACCCTCAAATTTATTTGAGTGTATTTGAATTTTTATTATACCAGTGGCAAAGTTCAAATCATTGATAGATATTATTAAAAGCATGATAACATACGTCCTTACTGTCTCTGAATAAAAAAATAAATACATGTTGTGTTGCACAGAAAGTTGCTAAATTTCAATGGCTCTTCCTTAGTTTTGATGTGCTGAATTCAAGTATAAATATAAAGGCATTGGGATGCGCTTCTCTCAGACTTCAGTTTGGGACTTGCTCCCTGAGAACACCTTTATCATGAACAAATTCCTTTATGGTTTTGACTTTTCTACTCATATGTAATCTCTCACTAATTGCAATTACTCTAGTCTTATTATATCATTTGAAATGCTTCCAAAGTATCTGTCTTTCTTTTCAACCTTCTTTTTAGTACTAATGACTCTCTCTGTCACCGGAACTGTGTCTCAAATAATGCATTGCCAATGGGGTTGGATTCTGATGACACGTTCACTGTCTTTCTTGGTGAGGCCATCTGTGAAGCGCCAGGATGCTCATCTGATTCTTTTCATGATGTTGGCTCATGGATCACAGTTTTAATATTCAACTCATCCTCTATCATCATTTTTGACATCTTAAAGGTGAACAGTGAAGACTCTTCTAAAATTCTATTCTCATTGTTCATTACATTTTTACATTGCAATAATCTTAGCTGTTCTTTAGTCAACCAACAAATAACTAATGCTAAAGTGTCTCTATCAGAGATGTCCCACTTCTTGCATTTTAATACCGAAATAATTCTTCTCACTACATACACGTGTCTTTCTACCACGCCCATTCTCATTAATTTTACTCATGGAGAATTTTATTAGCTTGCTAATAGGTGCTAACAGTCCTCAGTGTCTTTGTGGCTTCCCCTCAGACTTTACCCGGCTTCATCTCCATAGTATTTCACAGCAAGTGCACAGAATCCTAGTTATTTTTTTATTCTTTTTTCCTGTAGCTTGTATCTTCCAATTGCTGGACTTGGTGAGTCTACTATCTCTTATCTCCACTGTCTATTTTATCACATGCCAATCATCATCATCAGCATCATCATCATAAAAATCCCCACAGTATTTTTTTCTGGGATAGGGTAAATGTGATATAATGTCACTGAATCTCTCACCATGATTTTGAAAACTTTACTTGTTTCTTAATACTAAGTATCCACCTCCATTTTTGTTATTTTATTAAATGCACACATATTTTCCCAGATCAACTGAGTGCCGACTCACTAAAGAAGAGCCCCAATTGAATGTCAGATCTGTGTGTATCTCTCCCTGCACTTTCACACTCACTTTTGTTTTTATCCAAACTTTAAGAATATATTTTGCTTTATACTTTTTAACACTATTTCATTGCCTCTAAATTAATCAATTCAGCTTTCTCCAATATTTTGTTCTACTATAAGTTTTGGAGATAATCTTAATGCCAAAACTTGTAAGACAAAGTCTAGATATAGACATGATGAGAATACATTTATTTCTTTTTTTAATCTTTTGTTTATCTTTTAAACTTATCGATGAGAGAGACAGAGAGAGAGAGAGAGGGAGAGGGAAAGAGACAGAGAGATTTGTTGTTCCACTTATTTATGCATTCATTGGTTGATTCTTGTATGTGCCCGACTGGAGATCAAACTAGAAACCTTGGAGTATTGGGACGATGCTATTTCTAACACATACAGTACAGGATGAGGTAACCAGGATAGCATTCCCTTCCAAAATTGAAGCCATATAATCTGTAAGACAAACTCAGGCCTTTTTTTCTTTTTAAATCATTGGTATCGGTAGACACTGACAAATCAGAAAAAGGCACTAAATTTATCAGCTTCAGAGACAGTTGTGTTTTGGGGACCTATTTTAGAAAATATTTGTTTATAAAATATTAAATTCGGTTATCCCACTCCATATCTGAGGCAGGAACCTACGTGTCATATGGATTGCTTAATCAATAGTAAACGACAGCATTCAGACATACAATATCACTGAAAGAATGAATGAGTGAAATAGATAATGATGACTTGGTTATTATGTTCTTTATTTAGCATGTAGTTCTAAACTTCATAGCTTCTTTCAAAACCCTAATCTTCTTAACTGAGAAAATGGTGAAACCAGTACAAATTACTTCATAGTGTCCTTTGGAGGATAAATGAATTATTTATACAGAACAAGCTTCTAAGAGTGCCCATCACCTTGCATGGCCACTTACATAATATTATTTACTGCTAAATAATCCTTACAACATTACCTCTAATCTCTACTGACACTGCTCTCCGAACCACCTAGCTACTGATGATGTAATTCAAAGATCTTACTTTAGTCCTTTCTCACTTTATATTTGTCGCTGCTTACCAGCTTACCTTATTTTTGAGACATGGGGTTCCCACATCACTGCTATAACTGGTGGGTATTCTGCCTCTCTATTAAAATTTACTGGTGCTCATTTTATCTGGGAAATCAGTCCCTAAATTTACTCTCCGTTAATAAGCTTTCTTCCGTGGTTTCGAGCCTGGTGGTAGGTCTGACCGGCCTGTAGCAAGCTTTCTTTTGGCCCGGGCAGAGGCATTTCAGATTTGTAATGCAGGCAGTTCACCCCAGAAGAAAATGTGGTAATGGCCTTTTTTTCTGAACTCTGACTCACCTTCCATATGTTTTCCCTCAGTGTAACATTTAGTTCAACTGTTAGCTCAAAGAAGAATTTTCTATACTCCTACTTTTTATAATCTCCTTTATTTTTGAACCGGACATAGTCTATCTTTTCCTAATCCAGTCAAATCTTGTTACCATATTTTTACCCTATCAATTTGAATATTTGCATCCTCCTAATCTAGACTTGAGCAATTTGATGGTGGGAAATGTACCTTCTCTATGTTAGCAGAAGGCTTCTCACTCAATAGACACACAATATTACATGATTGAATTGACTAAAAAAAAACAAGCAGACATAATTCTGACTGAAATAGTAATAATGAGTTAAAAGACCTGGGAGTTCTCTGACATTGCCCATGCCCATATGTGGCTCTAGGAAGGACTATAATCCCTAAAAGCGTGTAATGAAAAGAGTAATACACTTTTTCCATGCATAACATCTAATTACTAATAGGCGAAAGTTAAACATTATGTTTCCTTTTCCACCTCCCTGTGCTATGATGAAATAAGGCCATCTTTCTTAACTGAAAATATAAACAAGGGAAGTGTCCTTCTATGTGCCTCTTTCTTGACATTTAAAAAAAATATTGTATAACCCTTTTCTTCCTACCTCCTCCCTCGTCCCATTGACCCCCTTCTTCCTTCCTTCCTTCCTTCCTTCCTTCCTTCCTTCCTTCCTTCCTTCCTTCCTTCCTTCCTTCCTTTCTTCTTTCTTTCCTTCCTTCCTTCCTTCCTTCCTTCCTTCTTTTTCTGTTTGTGTCATCTTTATAATAATTCTTAACTCAAAATACATTGAATTTCATTTACTTCATCATAGTTATACATGCACATAACTGAAAGCATCAGTTGGCTTTCCACAGTGTGCTGTAGGGTGAGAGAAACCCCTGAGAACAGCCCTTCCTCAGCTTTCTTTTTGCTAGTTTATATCCTGGATCCTGAAATAAGTTTATTTTGTTACGGCCAGCATTTCTAGATATTTGTTAACAAAAGAGTTCTTCCTTGATGCATACTATACCATATTGCTAACATTGGAATTAAATTGTCTTTCTAGAAATTTCAGGTTTAAATGTGATTTTAATTTCTTTGGAGTGTGTATTGTAAAAGTTGGACTAGATATTAAAGTTAATTATTTTGAAAATAAATATAAACATTAATTAATTTATTCAAACATGATTTATGCATTAATTTAGCAAATATATATCAGATGTATACTATATACCAAGCCAAATTCTAATTGTTGGATATGCAATTATGTATCAAATAGATGAAAAATAAAGAGAAGAATATCTTGTTTAACTGACATATTAGTGATATGTCAAGTTATACCAAGCCAAATTCTAATTGTTGTATATGCAATTATTTATCAAATAGATGAAAAATAAAGAGAAGAATATCTTGTTTAACTGACATATTAGTGATATCATCTGCATGTCTTACTGTCTGATGTTTAAAATCTCATGTTTACAACTTAAAAATTGAACATTTTAAGATTTAACTTATAAAACATGCTGAAAAAGTTATTTCAACGAAAAAGTACTAAAAATGTTCATATTTTTTCATGGGTTTACTTCTGGTTCATGCTAGGCTATTATGTTATAGGATCTATTTAAAGATATTTCTATGTATGTAGTTATTTTAATATGAGAAACAATACTAAAAGAAATTGTCTCATAAATAAATTTACATCCTACCTGGTGTGGCTCAGTGGATTGAGTGCTGGTCTGAGAACCAGAGTTGCAGGTTCAATTCCCAATCAGGACACATGCCTGGGTTGCGGGCCAGGTCCCCAAAAGGGGGTATGAGAGAAGAAAACACACACTGATGTTTTTCTCCCTCTCTTTCTCCTTCCCTTCCACTCTCTCTAAAAATAAATAAATAAAATCTTAAAAAAATGTACATAATAAAAATTGGAAATAGTAAGTGTAGATACCTCTATTTTAACAATTAGAAGAATATAATTTTCAATATTGGCATACTTGTTTGGCTTGATGTGGACATTATCTAAACATCACTTTAGCCCAGGGCATTTACTACAGTTTTGAAATATATCTGCCTGAGCTTTAAAAAAGGAAAACATTATTTTTAAATTAACTTGTATAACGAAATTGGACTGATTTTTAAAATTTTATTTTAGTAACTGCAACCTTATGAAATGTCATCCACAAATACTGACATCTAATAGGTGTGACATCTTGTATCATTCATATTCAAGTAAGAACAAATGCAGATACACACTGTGTTTCTTTGATTCACAGCTAATATGTTGTGGAATTTAAGAATGAATTCAGTCATAAGAGAAATCCATATTAATTAATCTAGCATACTTCATATACCTGAATGCCTTATTAAGACAGGAAAGTGTTAATTTAAAAATATTTATATGGTAATTATGTGCCGACACTCAAAAGGCTCTTGTTTTAAATCTGATAAACAAGATTTAGTATTTGACTTAGATGAATATAGTAAATAACTTTTGTCCTTTAAAATAACTTTACTTTTTTAGAGAAACTCTAGGTTCCCTCCTGAACTTAGCAGCAAATGCCATGTTCTCCCTTCCCCCACACATGCGCTGTCAATGTCTGCACCAGGTGGTACATCTGGTACAACTGATGAACATACATTGACATGTCATCACCCAAAGTCCATACTTTGTATTAGGATTTACTCTTGGTGTTGTACATCCTATCTATCTATGTGCGCAAATGTACAATGTTATGTATCCGCCACTAGAGTATAATACAGAATATTTTCACTGCTGTATAAATCTTCTATATTTTGCCTGTTCATCTCTTCCTCCCCTGACAACCAGTGATATTTTTACTATTTCCATAGTTCAGTATTTTCTAGAATGTCATATACTGCTATTGTATTCATACAATATATAGATTTCTCAGATTGCCCACTTTCACTTCATACTATGCACTTAAGATTCCTTCATCATTTTTCATGACTTGAATGCTCATTTCTTTTTAATGCTGAATAATATTCTATTGTTTGGATGTAACCCAGTTTATGTTTCTATTCACCTATTGAAAAACATCTTGGGTACTTCCAAGTTTTGGCAGTTATGAATAAAGTTGCCATAAACATGCATGTGTAAGCTTTTGTATGGACAGAAGTTTTCAGCTCATTTGAGCAATAAATGCCAAGTCTGGGTACTAGATCATATGAAAAGAGAATGTGTATTTTGTAAAGAAAACTTGCAGACTGTTTTCTAAAGTGGCTGTACCATTTTGCATTCCTACCAGCATGGAATGGGCATCCCTGTTGCTCCATAGCCTCACCAGCATCTGGTGGCGTCTGTATTTTGAATTATAGTTGTTCTAATAGCATGTAGTGGTGTTTCCTTTTTGTTTTAATTTGTGTTTTCCTAATGATGTATGATGTGGAGCATTCTTTCATAAGCCTATTTACCATCTGTACATCTTCTATGATGAAGTGTTCATTCAAATCTTTTGCTCAGTTTTAATTGGGGTATAATCAAGTAGTTTGTTTTCTTATTTTTTACTTTCAAAAGTCTTTTTTTACATTTTGGGTAACAGTCCTTTATTAGATATGTTCTTTGCAAATATTTTCTCCAGTCAGCATCTTTGGCGAACAGAAGTTCTCAACTTTAAGAAGCCCAGCGTATCAATTACTTTTTTTATGGATTTGTCTTTGGCGTATTATCTAAAAAGTTATTGCTATGCCCAAGGTCATTTAAATTTTTCCTATATTATTTTCTAGGAGTTTTATAGTGTTACGTTTTGCATTTACAGTTGATCCATTTTGAGTTATGTTTGTGAAGAGTGCAAGGACTGAATCTAGATTCACTATTTGCGTCCAGTTGTTTCAGTGAGATTTGTTGAAAAGACATTGGATTAGCTCCTTTGTCAAAGATCAGTTGACTATATTTAGATGAAATCATTTCTAACATCTGGCAGTTAACACTTCCTATCCTTTCTTGTAAACATTATTGGTATTCGTGCTCCTAACATTGCCTAAAAAATACAGCTATTTTTTCATATTGCCATTTATTTTTAAATAACATTCACACTTTTACTGATATAATTAGGTGAATATTAGAATTGTTGGTTCATGCATGCCGTTTATATATCTTCATTATATTATACAGCACCCTGTGACAGCTTGAGTATTTATCAGGACACGGAGAACATTCCATGTGTTCTATTCACTTATGCAATTTTCTGCATGACTCTAATATGCTAGGCACTGATCAAAGTTCAATAATATCTTTAGGGACTTACTGCATATTCAGATAGATTTATATGTACATATATACATATATGTAACTATGAATTTGTATATACATGCACATATACACATAATTTTTAAGAAAATTCCTATAAGAAAATATGTGCATAATACATACTAGAGCAAAGGATAAGCCATTAACTATTTAGGAGAAAGAAAAGAACATATCTGAACCAGGTCATTAAAAGGTTACTCAGAGATGGCTGCTACAACAAAAGATAATATTCACAAAACCACAAGTATTTCAACACTGTACAGTATAAAATGTGAAGATCTATAACAGTAAATGTGTCTGGATACATAAGTGGAAACAATATTCTTAACAGTCAGGTGTGGTTAGAAAATGATATTTTTATAAAGGGAAAATAATATAAATTGGTCATGAAAGTCCTAGAGGAAAACATAGGGAGGAAAATCTCAGACATTTCAAACAGCTATATTTTCACTGATACGTCTCCTAGAGCAAGGGACAAAAAGGGAAGAATAAACAAATGGGACCTCATCAAATTAAAAAGCTTCTGCATGGCTAAAGAAAACAGCATTAAAATGAAAAGAGAACCGGCCGTATGGGAAAACATATTTGCCAATGTTACCTTGGACAAGGGTTTGATCTCCAAAATATATAAAGAACTCCAGTCTAAGAAGACAAACAACCCAATTAAAAAATGAGCAAAAGACTTGAATAGACTCTTCTCCAAGGAGGACATACAGAGGGTCCAGAAACATATGAAAAGATCCTCAGCATCACTAGCCATAAGAGAGCTGCAAATTAAAACCACAAAGAGATACCACCTCACATTGGTCAGAATAGCCATCATAAACAAATCAACAAACAACAAGTGTTGGAGGGGATGTGGAGAAAAGGGAACCCTAGTGCACTGTTGGTGGGAATGCAGACTGGTGCAGCCACTATGGAAAACAGTATGGAACTTCCTCAGAAAACTAAAATGGAACTGCCTTTTGACTCAGCAATTCCACTGCTGGAATTATACCTAAGAACCCTGAGATACCAATCCAAAAGAATCTATGCACCCCAATGTTCATAGCAGCACAATCTACAATAGCCAAGTACTGGAAGCAACCCCAGTGCCTATCAGTAAATGAATGGAGAAAAAAACTATGGTATATTTACACAGTGGAATACTACACAGCAGAAAGAAAGAAGGAGCTCCTACCCTTTGCGACAGCATGGATGGAACTGGAGAGCATTATGCTAAGCGAAATAAGCCAGGCAGTGAGGGACAAAGACCATATGCTCTCACCTATAACTGTAACCTAATAAACAAAAGAAAAAAGCAAGTAAAATATAACCAGAGACATTGAAATTAAGAGCAATTTGACAGTAACCAGAGGGGACATGGGAGGGGATAATGGAGGGAAGTGGGGAAGGGTTTTCAGGAACAACTATAAAGGACACATGGACAAAACCAAGTGGGAGGTGGAAGCAAGGGAAGGAGGTGGGGATGGCTGGGGTGTGGAGGAGTAATGGGGGAAAATGCAGACAACTGTAATTGAATCACAATAAAATAATTTTAAAAAATATATAAATTGGCCATACTATAATTACATTTGTATTGGAAAAGATTACACTGAAAGCAATGTGATACAATGTTTAAGATTAAAAATCAGAGGCATGATATTGATAAATAGGCATAATATTTCAAAGGACAAGATACATGAACCCAAGATCATTTCAATGTTAAAATGGAGGAGGGGGTTGGTCTGGAGAATGGCTAAAATGTTGAATAATTGTGCCACATACATGTTTGGCTGTGCAATATATAAAAGAGAAGAAGGAATTTTGGGTCACTTTTGTTTTTCAGCTTTGGTAACTGGATTTATGGTGGAGTGTTTTTCAGAGACATACAATACGGAGGTGAAACGAAGTTTGGATAAATGGGAAAATTGAATTTGTTTTGTTTTAAAGTTTTGCTATAGAATAACTATTCCTTTGGAGATATCTATTTGGATACAGAATAAATCAATCTAGAACTCAAAACATATGACCTTGATGCAAATATTTGAGAATTGTAAGTGTTTAGAAGATGTCATTGTTCATCTAGAGAAAAGTTTTTGAGTACTTCTTTGTTCTCAATCACAAATTTTACCTGTAGCTGTTTAAATGATGTAATAAGGTTTTGGTATGTCAAATTCATCTTCACAAACAATTAGTATTTTGGGACTATATCATCTGCTTCCTGTTTCTTCTAAATCAATGAAATTAGGTTATTATTTTAAAAGATACATCATTTATATTTCAATTTTAAAAGTAACCGAGTGGTCATATAACAGGGTGCAGCCAAAAGGTGGGCCCAGATAGGGGTTTGTAATGGGGTCCAGAACTCAAGGTGTCCAGGAAATATTAGAAAAATATGTATAGGATGTCCTCACCCCCTCAAGTCTGAGCTGGGGGATGCAGGGAGCAGGGCCATTCAGAGTTGTTTTGTATAGCAGCAGCTTTGCAGCCAACCTCTGGCATGGTCATTTAACCTATCGTTTAGATTCAACTGGTTTCATAGATATGCTAAATACCTGTGGCCATGGTTTGAACCGGGGGGATGGAAGTGACTTCCACTCAAGATGTAACTGGGAGGCAACTCCCCCTGGACACAGCACCTTCGTGAGAACTTGGAGCTGCTTGGCTCCATGCCATGAGGCCACACCTGCCCACAGTTACCATAGCATCCCAGAAAAGCTGGAAGAGTATGAAGTGCTGGCAGGTGTAGCGGATTGAAGGAGGAGTTGGAAATGGGGCTGCAGAGGAAGATTGGCACAGGGATTTAAACCCAGGCACAGCAGCCATAACGGGGTCTGGACCACGAGGCTTTGGAGGAGTAGGGACCCCTCGGCCTGAGAGATAGAGAGAGAGGACCACGTGGCTTTGGGTTGCTCCTTTTGCCACACAGTCTAGAAAGCAGGAGAGACTTTACCTGGAAGAAAAAGGTGAAAGGACTCTTGCTGGTGGGCCATGAGAAGGTGCCACATGGTTCTGGATAAACTAGAGATTGCAGTGGCGACACAGTGGATGGTGTCGGAACCGAGGGGCTGCCTGAATCACGGACTTCTACTTCTTTTCCTGGATACGGTACCCTGGACTGGGCAAAGGGGAGAAGGAAGGACTGTGTGTGTTTCTGGGTATCTAGAGAACATTAGTATTTTAAAGGAGATCTTAAGTCTTTACTCCAAGCCTGTATAACTTGAAAATAAACAATTCCTTTCCTTTTCTCCAGTCTCTGGCATTGAGAGGCATCTTTCCATTGGTGGCGAACACAAAGAACCTAGTACGGGGTGGGGTGGGGACCCCAGGAGCACAAAGGGGTGTCCTTTTGGTAACAGTATATCATTGAGTGCCCCCACCCAGATATATTGGTCTTTGGAAAGTGAAAAGTAAAGAGCACTATAGCATTCTTTGGCAACTTCCCTACCCTGACTTTATTTTGTGCTTACATTCTCCCTCTATTTCCTTCCTTCCTTTTTTCCTTCCTTCCCTCCTTCCCCTGTCCCTTCCTTCTTTTTATCCTTCCTGCTTTCTCCTCTTTTTCTTTCTGTTGCTTTAGTTGTTCCTTTCATAGCTCTGCTTTTCTGTCTCTATTTGAGTTCCAACTATTATTCCTGGCCCCTCACACCATGACCTCTACTCTGATCATCTAATGGTTGATGGTCAGAGTAGAGGTCATGGTAATGGCTCCTGCATGGTCTTTTCTGGTCACAAAATGGTCAGAGAGAGGCAAAGGAATCAAGGATCTTGGACTACTGTAGTTCCTGCAGAAGATATCAGGAGAGTGGTTTTCATATCATTTCTATGTGTGAAAAGTGCATATTTTTATTATGAAAATGGATATAATGGAGCCAATATATTAATTGCAGAACTATATTTCATAGATTATTATTGATCATCCTATGAAATGAGTGTGATTTGGAAATAGCAAACTATGTAGTAATATAAAAATTGCACTAGCAATTCAGCATGTTACTGTGAATACTCTTGGACTGTATATGTCACAATTCTATGGAAGACCGAATTTTTCAGGAAGTTTTTCAAGAAATGCTGGGCTAACTATAAGAATAATGATAAGAAAATATGCCCTGGCTGGTGTGGATCAATGGATTAAGTGCCAGCATGTGAACTGAAGAATCATCGGTTCGATTCCCAGTCGGGGCACATGCCTGGGTTGTGGGCCAGGTCCCTGGCAGGTGCACATGAGAGGCAAGCACATAATGATGTTTCTCTCTCTTTCTTTCTCCCTCTCTTCCCCTTTTTCTAAAAATAAATTAATAAAATCTTCAAAAAATTTAAAAAGTGATAAAGGACAAATGGACAAAACCAAGGTGGGGTGGGATCAGGGGAGGGAGGGGGGATGGCTGGGGTGGGGGGAAATGCAGACAACTGTGCATGAACAACAGCAACCAAAAACTCTCCTAACGCATGGTTTTTAAATACCTACATCATATTCCAATATATGCATATGTTTTGATTTATTTAATCATTCCTCAACTAAGATACTTTTTAAGCCATAAACAGGGGTCTGACACAAATAATGCCCCATTTTTGTTATAAAATCTTTTATTACAAAATAATAAGCATGTAACTGTAAGAACAATATCACACTCAAGTACTCCATATGACATTTTAGGTGAAATGTTCAAATTGCTGTTTTTGATAATAATACATAATCAATAATAAAACCACACTCAAGCAGGCATTACTTCTGCTGGATCCCATTTTGAAAATGTATAATAAAAATATGTAATGAAAAATAATGCCATAAAAATGTTAGCATCTGATGAAACTAGATGGTGAATTTATATTCATTGTACTATTTTTTAAACTTTCAATATTTGAAATATTGCATAAATAACTATATTTTCCAAAAAAAAAGAACATCTCATCCAATTGCAAGTATATATAACTTGAATTTTTATAGTAAAGTTTAGATATATAGTTAAAAGTTGCCAGCAAAATGTTTATCATTTCAATACGCTTTTAGGAAGATAATTAATTGTATTATTAGACTAAATAATTCTAGCCAGCAAACTGTTTTGCCTATTGTAACAATTGTTTTTAATTGTGAGGGTTTTTTTATTTTTAGGAATATATGTGAAAAGTAGATATTGCCTTATTTATGCTTTGTCAAATTCAACTTTCATGTAATTTCTCCTTTATACTTAAAAGCAAATCTGTTCCAAATATATTTTTAGTATATTTTTATTTTATTTCCCTTCTCTGTTAATCTGGTTTATATTTTCTGTACCAGGCTTCATTGTGAGAGGCTCATGTTTCTCAATTCCAGCACTTTGTCCAGATTGGGAAATGAAGTTGCATCATATTCCATCTTCTTTTACTCATATTTCTGCATTAGCAGGTTTCTAAAAATTAACCTTGCTCAGACTGTGGATTTCTGCTGACACGTAATGGCACTGCTGCAGAAGCACCACTAAACTAAACAAATATCTGCTTGCCTATGCACTAACAGCGTTTTCTATAGGCTTTTCCATAAAGATAATTCCAGAAGAAAGTATGGAAGTGGAACTTTTATTACAATGAAATAATGGCAAGATTTTCTTCTTTTGTGGGTTTTAAACACTCCCTGAGGTCAGAGCTGGGCTTAGCTATTTCGAAAAAATTAAAAAGTCCAGCTATTTCTGCTGTATCCTCTCAGCCTTGACATCCACTTTTTCTTCATAACTTGCCCCCTTTCCTTAGATGGATTTTATTTCTCTCCCTGTACTCCCTTTTGAATCTAGTTGTCTAGTTCTTTCCCACAAAGAGAGAACCAACTAATAATCACGACTGCCTCCCTCCTGGTCATCAGCAATGATCTAAGCTCCAGTCCTCTCACTATGGGAGATGTGTTCTTAGTGCTATGTCTGGAGGTCGGGAGTACCGACTGTGTTAGGAGAAATTGGAATGGACATACTGGAGGTCTTACTTGTAGCATAGGGTTTGCAAAATCAAGGTAGAAATGAAACTATAACAGATCTTAGAAGGTTTTAGGAAATCAGTAACATCAAAAATGCCACACAAAATTTAATGGAATTTTGCTATAAATAATAATACTTTACAGATAATGTCTGGGAACCTTGCCTTAATCTATAGAAAATTGTCAGCATCTACTTCCATCACATTTTTAAGACACACATGGTGATAAATTTTGTGTGGCTGTAAGAATTGATGTTTTTGTGCTTGGTTCTCTATCCAAATGAATTTTAATATTAGGAGTAATCTTTTCAATTCACATATATTGCCTTTCTAACTTTGCAGTTTCTATTGTTGCAACTTAGCCTGAATGTGGAAAGCTAAACAACCAAGCAAAAATTTGAAACAGATGAAAGCTTTGGCTCACCTCCAGGACGTGGGTTTTATGGGCTTTTCCGTGTCCAATATAACTTTATGTCAATGCGCATGCTTTGATATCCTCTCACATTCTCTGTCACTTGCCTTCCTCCTTTCAAATGCTACCTGAGTACAATTTTTAGAGTCTGTGTTCATGCATACTCACCATTGTTTATTTCTCCTGCCCGCTTGTTTGAGAAAACAATAACAACTCCTTCTAATTTACATAATATTAGGCAAAGAAACAAAGCTTAAGCTTCTAGCAGTACTGATCAGATTTTGAAGAGACAGTGTTTATAATGTTGCTCCTTAGTCACTTGTTCAAGCAGGTTTTGAACATGGGCACACAATCCCTCCTCCCACCTCAATACCCAGCGTCATGCTTGCTGCATTCATTATCTCAGTTAGGCAGAAAAACACAGAGAAAATACTGTAACAGTTCCATACATAGCACATAGTGGCACATCAGGAATAGCATTCTTTTTAAATGTTTTCCTTAGGATTAAGAGTGTTTTGCCCAAAAAATGCAATGCTGAGAGCTTGTGTGGCATAGGAACATGTCGCATGCCACATGAACACATTGTATATGAGAAAGCTGTTATGTGTGTTAAATTTCAACTAACATTATATCCACACCGTTTTTGATTTTACCTAATTTAGTTTAAAATATTATTTTCCTCCAAACAAAATGTTT
This sequence comes from Micronycteris hirsuta, assembly GCA_004026765.1. Lineage (NCBI taxonomy): Eukaryota > Metazoa > Chordata > Mammalia > Chiroptera > Phyllostomidae > Micronycteris > Micronycteris hirsuta. The sequence goes on along the minus strand of PVJI01012468.1, from coordinate 9,700 downwards.
ACGGTCTACATTGAAAGATCATATTCGGTAGGTCAAAGCGTTTCACTGTTTTTAAATCTGACTGACACTAGGTTCTGCTAAAGAAGAGTAAACATGTAAGAACAGTTTGAAAATCATTCAAAAATTCTCTCTGCCTAAACACTCAGTGTCTATTCAGGATTACATGTGGAAAGCAGACCTGATTAAAGAAGGCAAGAGGAGTCTGGAGCTCCTAAAGGAGAGAATGCAGTGCATGATTCCCAAGAGTCTGAGTGTGTACCTGACATAATTATATTCCATGTGTGCTACTTCATCAGCTGATGTGCAAACCATTGAGGGTTTGGGGAATTCTGAGAACCTGGCATCTCACAAGAGTCCTTGTTTTGGGAATATCTAGGGAAGTTAAAGTATCCTTTGCCGTTAACAAATCTACGTCCCTCAGATGTGTCTGTCACCATCTTTATGTGAACCACGGAGCCTTCTCATTTTGCCACTGATGCACTGGCTCATCTCTAATACGTTCATAGCATTGCTGCTCTCATTTCTAGGTAGTTTGCAGAGGCCTGATTCTCAGCCAGGGCGAAAGCAGAAATGTGCCATGTACTGCGGCTTAGGCTTCATACATTATACACTGCAAGCCTATATGATCTCAAGTCATTAAAGAAACGGTACTATTTATACAAATTTCTACAAGTCCCATTTATACAAAGGATTGTGATTTACATGATAGCAAACTGATCTGAATAAAAAGTTCATTTTAAATACTTATTTTGGTTTCATACCAACACTTCTCTACTGTTGTATGCTCTAAAGCTGGGTAAAAATATAAAGGTTCCTGTAACAGAAACAATTAACAAAAAAAGACAAAGAAAAAATATATATACTTAAAATAAAAATAAGCATTGCAAATCAATGTGGCTGACAACGGGGAGTTAGCAAAAAGACTCAAAGTATTTACTATGCCAGGAAATGTTAAATTATTTTAATTGGGGCCTCTGAGAGAGATTTTGGCTTATGTTTCAAGTGAAAATATTAGAACACTAGAGACTAAAGCTCACTAAAATAACTTTTTGAATACATCCCTATTAGATGGTGTTTTCAATGATGTTTAATTACATAACACTATACTGAAATACCCTAAGCAGTGAAGTTGTAAGTTCTTTCTGTAATAATAACCATGTGAAACACATAAAATTAGACTTCAAGGAAGAGCTTTTTTTTCTATATTTAGGAGAGAAGTATTTTTAACTCTTAGTGTGATTAGTTCCTAGAAATCAATAAACTGATTCAGAGTAAAATCTTTTTTACCATTTTCACTGCATGATACATACGAAATTTCCCTATTTCAATTATGCTGTTCTGTTGTATTTCATTAAACTTAATTAAATATTCTTCATGTAATGAAGGTAAAATTTTCCAAATGGAAATATGTGTGTATCAGATTAAATAAAGATAATAGATCATTTACTGTGATCAACCGAAATGACAAACTTATTGGAAAAGCATGAATTCATTAAGCATTGGAAAATTGTGTATGTTATATTTGTTCATAATTTAATCTTACACAACAGATTTGGGAGAGAAAACCATAAATATGTAGATACTGCTTCATTGCTAGAAAGTGGAATGAGCTTCATTTGGCATATCACTCGATTCAATTATATGTTTTAATATAACTCATTTTTAACTCAATTAGCTCATAGTCTAAACTAATTATATTTGAGGGATATTTTTGAAGGAAATGTGAACTAAAGACATTTTAATAGAAAACATGCATTTCATTGGACAGTGTAGCAAATTAGTAGGGCATAATATTATAACAAGCACATATATATTATTTTTCAAAACTAATAATTTGATAACAATCTTTCTAAAATGTCATAGTGACTGGAAATTCCAAATTAAGCTTTACTGTTCTGTTCAATAAAAATACTTAAGATTGTGCCTCATGTACTGTGTGCTTAAAACAAAACATTAAAATATCTAACTTTTTTTTAGCATACATTTGGTGTTTTGTAAGTATTTGGTGAATAGATTTGGAATAATAAAATTCTATTCATACAATTCTTTTTATTTAAACTACCTAGATAGATTAGATGCTGCAAAATGTAAAGTTATTTTTTTAAATTTGATATCCACATGTGACATTTGTGATCACTCATGAAAAATTGAATTTTGTAAATATATGTTTTTGAATATGAACTATTTTTTAAATATTTTATTTATTTATTTTTAGAGAGAGGAGAAGGGAGGGAGAAAGAGAGGGAGAAACAGCAATGTGTGGTTGCCTCTCACATGGCCCTCACTGGGGACCTGGCCCGCAACCCAGGCATGTGCCCTGACTGGGAATCGAACCGGGACCCTTTGGTTCCCAGCCTGCGCTCAATCCACTGAGCTACACCAGCCAGGCGATATGAACTATTTTATAACACTTTAAGACTCTGGTTTTGAGGACAGTGATGACATTTGCTGAAAATTAAATAGGCAGATTTGCAAACTCTCTAAGAATATATGTTTCAGTGTTTATATTAACTATAAATATATATTTACAATAATAATATTACTCAATAAAGTTATGCACAGTGAGGTGCTATTTTAATTCCTCAGTTTAAAACAAAATTACAACATAATATTAGAAATGTTGAGATGATATAAATTTGTATCATTTCTCTGGGACACTAGGAGCTATCCACCCTGACATTCTTGAGTAGGTTTGGCACTACATAAATTCAAATCATTTAGGATCCCTAAGGCTAAAGAGCATTTTCTAGGCAAGTTACATTTTGACTTATGTCAATGGAAGAGAGACCTCACCACCTAAGCCTATAGGGCTTTCTCTAAATGTATAGCTTTTGTTTTGACTAAGTAATACACAGAAGACTTAAAAAACTATCTGGGAATTTTTAATTCTCTTCACACAGCTACTTGTAAAAAACATAAAATCTTTTTCTACCAGTACTTAATGCTTAAAATGTGAAACAAAGCTCAGAAAACATCGGAGACATATTATCTTTCACCATATTTTCTTACAAAGCCTTAATATGTTTTCCCGTCTTTGGGAAATGTTGATTTTCTGCCATGTGTCAGCTCCCTAATAAACTCCTCCCAGTTCTCTTTCTGACCTTTGAGAACAAGAATGCCCACACATTTTTTTAAAAAAGTGTTGTCTTAGGTAATAAGATGAGGTGAAGTATTGGTTAATGTTTTAAGAATAGATCATGGGCAATATTGAAAACAACATCATTAAGGATTCAGCGCTAAATTCAAATAGGGCCTGATTATTGGTGTGTCTATTTCCATAAATCCAGGTACAAACAGTTCTGGACTGGTTTGAACATCTGTGGAGGAGAGATTGGCAGGAGTAGGGGGTGTGAGAGAGGAGTGGAAAGGTAAACATAGAAGGAAGGTTTTCCCTTACCAGTAGCATTTTTTAATATTTGCTCTAAGGTGTGTTTTTTCCAGTTCCCCTCTTGGTGGATGGATGGAGGATAGAGTTGTTCTCTTTGAAGGGGAAGGAAAAAAGAATTTTGGAGTGTGTGCAAGAAGAGAAGATTTATTTTGTGCCTTAGATTATTGATTCTTTAACCATCAGACTTGGTATCTGGCAAGTGTAGAGAGTATGTCAAGGAGAACTGGTGCATAGATATTAGTCTGATAATACCTACTTGCTCATGTTCTGATTCTAAAAAAATATGAGATGAGCGTATGAGGCATATCCCTGCTGATGGGCCTCAGCTGTACCAGAAATTCCATGCTACAGACCTGGAAAGAACAACAGTAAGGAGTAGGAGGAGACAAGAGATAAACAAATTGGATGAAGATGGGGGTGAAGTCAGCTCATACCTGTTGAAGGGATGTGTAAAACTGAATTTGCAACAGCCACACATTCTGTCATTAATGACCAATAGAATAAAGACAGCACCCTTCCCACTACTTACTAGGTGCTCTTCATATTCTACCAACTCACAGAGGGCACATGGAGCTACATTTAACTCTACTTTTACCTTTCCCAGTCCCTAATGCCAGAGGCATATGATTCCAAGGGAAGACAGGTAGAGTATGAGAAAATATATTATAAAATTTCACTTCACTAAGACACTGAACTGATGCCATTTCTTAGTGAATGAGGATGGCTGTTGAGTCAAATAAAACTGAAATGTTGAAACAGATAGGTTTAAGTCTTACTAATAAATACTTACTAAAATAATAAATTGCTACTCAGGGAACTCATTACCCATAAAAAAGTTGTTTTAATAGAATATATGGGGTGGGCCAAAAAGTTCATTTCATTTATTCCATAAGATGGCTCTAGTAGTGCTTAGTTGTCTTTAACTTCATTCAAAACAACTTTGTTAGATTGTATTGTGACAGCTGTCATATCAGGGTGCACTTAAAAAAATCAAAATTGGTGAATTTTTGTCTTCACCAATTGGTGCAGACAAAATTGGTGCATTTAAAAATTGGTGCATTTTAATATTGAAGATGGAAGAAAAACAACATTTTCAGCATATTATGCTTTATTATTTCAAGTAAGGAAAAAATGCAACTGAAACACACAAAAAGGATTTGTGCAGTGGATGGACAAAGTGCTGTGACTGATCGAATGTGTCAAAAGTGGTTTGCGAAATTTTGTCCTGGGGATTTCTCACTGGACGATGGTCCACAGTTCTGTAGGCCAGATGAAGTTGATAGTGATCAATTTGATACATTAATTGAGGACAATCAACATTATACCATGCAGGAAAGAGCTAACATACTCAAAATATCCAAATCAATATAGCTATTGGTGAAATTGGAAAAATGTATTTTATTTTATGGAAAAACTAAATGGACTTTTTGGCCAACCCAATATTTGTTAGATTTACTAAAAAAACTAAATAATATCATTAGTGAAAGTATCATTTTAAAAATATTAAAAGCATGCCTCTCATACAAATACATACTGGGCATTACTCAGTTTTATTTAACTCATTCAAGAGAAAATTTGCAAAATGAGAAGCTCTTTAGAATATGACTTGATTTTATAGTCATTTGAGAAAAGTTTGTTAAGTTGGAAAACAAATTGATTAATGTTGCATGGGGCAATACAGCCATAACCTTTGTGGTTACCTTCTCTAATTAACAGAAATCATTTATATACCTCCTGACCTCCCCCCCACCAAAATATACATCTTAGCTAGTAACTTCAAGAGAACAGACCCTAATCAATAGTTAATAACAAATTAAGTAATAGTTGGTTTGCTATGTTAGAGGCCATCAATGTATGTCTGTGGGTAAGGCTGGATTATAAATATTTTAGGCTTTATGGTACAATGATCTCTTATGCCCCAACTCAACTCTATCACCGTAGCACAAAAGTAGACACAGACCACACAAAACAAAGGAGTATAACCCTATTTCAGTACAATTTTACCACGGACAATGACATTTGAATTTCATGTAATTTTTGGGTATCACAGCATATTCTTCTTCTGATTTTTTTCAATACTTAAAATGTATAACACAGTCTTAGACTGAGTCATACAAAAACATACAGTTGGTCAGCTTTGGTCAGCAGGCTATAGTTCGCTGCTCCTTGTGTTAGACAGTCTGTGGTCCAATACATTTAAAGAACATGCACTCATCCTTTCACTTTGTATCTAAATTTTCTTAATAAATGGATATACATCGATGAGTTGAATTTTTCTTCCATACCTCTTCCATCTACAATGAGAAATTCTTATTTAAAAATTAGAAAACACTAAAGAAGGCATGAAAGGTGATGGAAGCAGAGTTGAGTTGGGGTGGTAAACTCACAATAAAATACACAGATAATGTATTACAGAATTATATACTAAAAAACTGTATGATTTTATTAACCAAGTTGCCCCAATAAATTCAATAAGTGCTAAAAGATAAAAAAAAATTAATGAACCCTAATACACTGTGAGACATTTTTCTATTTTTAATCTTACATAATCAAAACAGGTGAGTCACTTGGACATTTTTGGCTTCTGAGAGCTCATATATTCTTGGGCTAAAGGATTTCCAAGATTAGTCTTAAGTACACAACTTTTGGCTACACATAAATCTAAAACAAATAAAAATTACTTAGAGCAACATTTTTTCTAAATTGTTTTTTCACATTTACAAATAATTTAATGTCAACTGAGAAATGTTTACTCAAACTCAAACCCATGTCAACATCTATATTTTATTCAGTTAAGTGTGTAAAGGGATTCACATTTATAGTGACTTAATATGTTTATCTCCATGAAAATTCAAATTTAAAGTATATGAGCCCTAGAGACATTTTGAAAACTAAGTAACAATGAGGGAAAAAAATAAAGTTGTACAAGATACTAGCAATTGCCATTTCATTACAGGATTCTGATGCTGAATCTACAGTAAGAAAGAAATAAGCATTCAAACCTAATGAGCTATCCAAAGTAAATTCTAGTTCTGTAAAACTTTCACAATCAAAATCATAGGTGACAAGCTAAGTCAATTAGAGATTGACATGAAAATTATATGTAAATACATTTTCTTTTTCTTTTCTTCTTCCTTCCTTCCTTTATTTATTTATTGTTGTTCAGCTACAGTTGCCCCACCTTTTCCCCACTGCTCACGCCTACCCATCCCCCACCACTCCCACAGTCAATCCCCCCCATTGTCCATGCCCATGAGTCCTCTATTCATGTTCCCTGGCTTGCCCTTTCCCCTTCTTTCCATCATTATTCCCCTCCTCTCTCACTTCTGGTCACTGTCAGTTTGTTCTTTATTTCCACGTCTCTGGTTCTATTTTGCTCATTTGTTTGTTTCATTGATTAGGTTCCACTTATGGGTGAGATCATGTGGTATTTGTCTTTTTCTTTCAAACACATTTGAGGCATGTAAAAGGCCCTGATGGCCCATTCTGCCATTGGAAACTGTTTAGAATCATATATACTCCAAAGAAGAAATGAATTTTGAAGTTAAGGATACATTTATTTTTTAATTGAAGAAATAATATTTATTAAAAAGAAAAAAGAAATTATTCAGTTGCAGTACTGTTAACCAGGTTGGAGACCCTGGCATAGACACATTAAGTGTTGTGATAGTTTACGAGAGAATATATCTATCTGTTTCTATCCTTCATAGAGGGAGATAACTAGCCCATTTGAAAGTTACAGTTTGAATACTTTGTAAGAGTTCTGTAGCTGGGTGCTTAGGCACAGAAAGGAAGTTACTTAAGTAATCTGAATATTTTATTTATAACAAAAGTTTGCAAGAGAAGTTTGTTATTCAAAAGTATTTTTCCCTAAATTACTTTTTCTTCTTTCTCCTCATTTATTCAAGTAAACAAATACTTCGTTAAGTAAAACTGGCCCACTGTGTACTGAAAAATTCAGAGAACTTACTCTTTGTAGAAATATAAATGAATGTAAATCCTTTTTCTTTTTTAAATTCTTATTTTTTATTACTATATAGTTGGCATACAATATTATGCTAGTTTCAGATGTACTGTACAACAGGGTGATTCTATATTTACATACCTTAAAATGTGATTGTGAATTGGGCACATACAGCAAAGAAATGTAAATTTAAGAAAATTAATAAATATATTTAAAAATATTTAACACACATTAATGTAAATAAGGTTTAATCCTGTAATGTGCATGTAACAGAAATGTGCCTTTCTATGGCGTCTCCCTTAATTGCATTTTCACATTGTTAAAATCATTGCAAGGTGCACAGTCACTGTGTGCCTACTCTGTTTCCAATGCCATTAGAGAGAGACTCCAGTTCCATTTTGTTCTTATTTATAGCAAAGGAAGACAGAAAAAGAGAGACAAAGGGAAGGACAGATACTAATTTTTGAATGAGGAGGATACAGACACATTTTAGTAAACTAACATCATAAGATAGTTCAAGAGATAAAAGATGGAATCCTAGAAAATATTTATATTACAAAATAAGCATTTTTGGTACTTATAAGTATTACATTGGAAATAATTTATGTTAAAATCTCTGGGGTATTGTTGAAGCCATGTTATGTAAGTTAACCTACATTTTAATAATAAATCATGTATTAAAGCAGGACAAAAATTGAGTACAAGAATATTAACATTAATCTTTATAATTTTCTGGTTTAAATTTTGTAATATTAAGATTGAAGAGGTATACAAATTAAATTTCATAGGGCTGAAAAATCATTAAATTTCCAATCAATAAGATATAAGCTATGGCTGGTGTGGGCCAGTGGATTGAGTACTAGCCTGTAAACCAAAAGGTGTCTGGTTCGATTCCCAATCAGGGCACATGCCTGGGTTGCGGGCCAGGTTCTCACTAGGAGGCAACGCATTGATATTTCTCTCCCTTTAAAATAACATAAATAAATAAATAACATAAATAAATAAATAAATTTGCAATTAATAAGATGTAATTTTTAAATAGTACAATAAACTAAGTGGCTAATATATCAGATTATTACAAAATATCAAGATAATGTTTAAAATATATATTTTTATGTCTTTCCCCTTATATTTTTATATCAATTCCTTTTATGTTAATATATCTGTTCCAATTCACTTTTCCCCATAGGTATTATACAAGTTATATAGACCATGTGGTCTTCAGGTATCAATAATAATTGTTTTTGGTCATAGATGAGTGTTTTCAGTGTGTGTGTGTGTGTGTGTATACATATATAAATATATAATTATCATTATATACAATTGTATATATGTATAATTTCCAAACCAGCTATGTAATTTGAATTCAAACATACCTTAATTTTCACAAATCACTTGTCAAGGTTGATGTATATTGACGATAAGCAATATACCTGAATTTGAATAACTTTCACACCTAGTTCTTCTGATGCACCTTTGACATTGACAGAGAGCACTTGTAAGAAATTTTGAAAGATAATGCATGAATATTTTAGTTAAAGGTACTTACAAAAATCTACCTACACAAATGCATTATATATCAAATATATCCCCATGTTCTCTAGTAGATTTAATGTGAACTATTATTCAAATTATTTTAACATGAACACCTGAATTTTGAAGAAATACATACACTAGTGTAATACAATATACACAGTATAAATTTTAAAAAGTAAACATCATTGAAGAATATTCTAAAAATAAATATACTACAGAATTCTAATTTTGTCTTTCTGCTTCCTTTGGAGTACATAGTTTTCCCTCCATTAACTCTGGAGGCCACTACTATAGTTCACTAGGTCACAGCCCAGGAATGGGGGAGGTGATTTTCCTGCTGTTAGGTAATATATTTCAGAATTTTGAGGTTGATGGTAGAATATATGTTTTAAAAATAGGTTAAAAACCCCTAGTCTGAAAGAAGAAACTGGCAAAGTCTGAATCCTACAGATTTTCTTTTCTCTATTAATTTATATATCTAATAATTATTTTCTCTGCAATATACAGTGGGGCAAAAGTCGGTTTTCAGTTGTGAGTACATGAAACACACTTTATTCTTGTATTATTATGTACTAATTATTGTATTATTTTTCCACATGAACAACTGGAGACCTACTTTTGTTTCACCCTGTATTTCCAAGGGGTGAGACCTTTGCCACAGTAGAAAAGGGAGTCAGAGAAGGGTGGAGCCGTGGCTCCCTGGTTAAATGAAGGCAGACATGAAAAAGGATGTGGACAAGAAAACTGAGCTATTTGATTTCCCATCAAAATCAAAGGTTGTCTCTTTTTTTAGGGTACTGTATGCAAAACTG
>PVJI01012467.1:0-51569 GCA_004026765.1 Micronycteris hirsuta | reverse complement strand
CACTCCCTTGCTCTCCTCCCCCTCCCCCTATCATTAACATTTTGGATTAGTGTGGCACATTTGTCACAACAGAGGAGCCAGTATCAATACATTATTATTAACTAAGGTCCACAGTTTATATTCGTGTTTACCCTCTGTATGTACATTCTGTGGGTTTTGGCAGGTACATACAGTCATGTATCCACCATTATAGTATCGCACAGGACATTGTGTTTGAATAGTTAAGTTCACTGTCCCGAGCATCACACAGTCACCAGTGGGTTTGGAAATAACATCATTTTCATTTTTTAGGGCCCAGAATTTTGGAGTGCGCACTCCAAAATCATGACCTTGATCTTCTTGGGGGACAATGTAGGCAACAAAATAGTAGTAACCTGTGTTGGCCGCACCTAGATTCAACATAGTTGGAAGGAAATCTTACCTTTAGCAACACTAGAATGAATTTCCAAAATCGATTATGGAGTAGAGGTTTCTCTTTCATTAAAATCGCTGTGATCAAAAAGAAAACATAGCACTCCTCAGTTCCCTTTTCATTGGCCCTGCTATTTGAATGTGGGACTATCTTTATTAGGACAGAGAGTCTCTTATTGATAGGGAATAGGAAGGCAGCTGGCTCCACAATAAGGCATTTGGTTGTAGGATGGGCACCTGGATTGCTCTGGCACCTTGGTTGTGCTGGAGTGAAGTTAGTTGGGACCCGCACCCTTGGCTAACATATACCATTCCTAATTGCTATTTCCACCTTACTGCATAAATGCCCCCTAAAGCTCAGATTTTTTTTCTCATACACTTTAGAAAATGTCTCTATTTACTTTTTAACCTCTTTTCTCTTTTTCTTGCATTGATTGACTATGTATTATTTTTCTGTTGCTCTATAAAACGTGACCACATATATAGCCCCTTAAAACTATACTCACATATTATCTAATAGCTCTGTAAGTTATAAATCTGAACAGGCTTGACTGGGTTTTCTTCTCAGCATCTCACACCCCAAGTCTTGCTTAGGCTGAACTCCCACCTGGAGGCTTAGTAAAGAATCTACTTCGAAGTTCACTCATGTTGGTAGAATCCAGTTCTTGGTGCCTGTGGGTCTGGGGCCTCTGTTTCCTTGCTGGCTGCCCCCAACTCTTCAAGACTACCCACATTCCTTCCCCCATGTTCCCTCCATCTAAAGTAAAAATCTGGTCATTTGGAATCATGTAACCAAAATCCACCTGGTGTATTTGGAAGCAGTCATGTTAATTTGGCTTATCAACTTTACAGAAGAAAAGTAGCCCCCACTCCCACACACAAAGGTGTTTCCCTGGCTCCCTGTATTGCTCCTGTGCACAGTGTCCGTGTATCTCCAAGCTCTCCACGAAGTCCTGGAGGGCAGGTATGATGTCTCCTCCCCCCATGGCTTCCCATTGCTGTGTCCAATACTTGCACAGAGTGGGAACCCAATAAATGCTTGTTTAATGTCTCTGTAGGAAGATGATGTATTTTCTGAGAGTTCCTTGATTTCCCAGAGATATATCTCAAGAGTTGACCAAAATCTTCTCCCAACTCTTTGGCCCATAGCATGCAATAAAAAGCACAAAATTCAGATGTGCTCTGAGAAAGCCTGGGGCACGTGCCAAAGCCATGTGTCTGTGCTCTGTGGAGCCTCATTTCTTCAGCCGGGAACCAGAAGCCGCAGGATGCTCTCCAGATGTAACTGCTATGTTTTGTTTCTGGAGCATTTCTAATGCTTAATGACAAATAACACTTTAATTGGACCCCTACAAGGCAGGAGACTTACATTAAGTGCAAAGCACAGCAGACACGGAGGAGAGATGGAGGACAGAGGCTGCCTTCATTGTAGGTGCACAGTTCAGCAGCAATGACGCTCTGAGTGAATCTTAAACAGTGTAGCAAGGCGAAATCCCCCCAGCTCCTCTGTGAAGTCAGTGAATATGGTCATCTGTGTGTGACAGAAGCCCACGCGACTGCTTCTTAGCAGTGCAGTCTGACTTGGGGACTTGTTTTTTTTATAAGGCTCACTGGACTCTCCATAAGGCATGAAAGAGAAAAGTCTGACCCTGGTTTCCAACAAATAACTCTTTAGATGTCAATTTCTATTCTATTCGGGTCTTGATATACGTGCAAGGAGTATAGCGTGGGGTTTTTTTTGAAGAATGAACTTGGTTGTAAGCAGCTCCTCTGTGCCCTCTCACCCCTTTTTCTCTTCCCCCAACAATACCATATAGTCACAGTATACGTACGTCGCTAATTTCAACATCTCTGTAGAGGATTTAAGGCAGGTCAGAGCACACAGGTCTTGTTGCTGTTCTTATTTTGCAGTTGTGCCAAGAGAGGTAGGATAGGAAGGAGAGGAGAGATCATGGGCTTCGGAGGCAACCAGAGCTGGATTCCAATCCTGACTGCCTTTTTTCATCACCATAACTTTGGTCAAGTGACGTGATCTTTGACCCCTAGTCTCTTATCCACAGTATATAGGTAGAACTACTAAACTCATAGAATTTTCGAGAGTACCAAAGGCATGTATGGCATACAATGAGGATAAAGTAAGGTATATAAAGGGTCTGGCTAAAAAAAAAGGGACTTTAAATAGATGATATCTGCTATTTACTATTATCAATGTTCATTTTTGTCATGGACTTCATGAACTTGCTGTTATGTGTTTTCTGTGACCCATGCTCAGCCGTGTCTGTCTGAGCTCTCCTCATGCGCCAGTCCTTCACTTTGGTTGGGTGCTTGTTGCTTGGCCTCCAGATGCCAAGGGCCTTGCCTGGGCTCTTTCCCATGGCCTGGGCCCCATGGCAGGCTTTTAGCCTTCACCCACACTGGAGCCCTCCCCACAGGAGGCTCATACAGCCCTGCATTGTACTGACTGCATGTGTGGCCATGCGATTTAACATGTTGGCCAGTGTAATGGAAGCAAAAGTGGGGACTATTGCCAGCAGAGCCTCTAACCTGTGGGTTACCATCACCCTCCCCTCCACCTCAGTAGTTATGGAACCCATGACTGGATGGATCTTTCCCAGCATTCACTCCTTGAGTGACTGTGGTGAGCAGAGGTTCATGGATGGCCATGATAGAGACAGAGTGAGTCACAAGTAAAATTTTCCATTGTAAGTCAAGGGATATTTTAATTTGCTTGTTAGCATAACCCAGCCCATCCTAATTGCTACAAGCATTGCTCCTCAATTCCAGCTCCAAGTTGGGTTCCTTTTACCTGCCCACAGCTCCATCAAACCATGTGGATCTGTGCTTCCCGCCATGTTGCTCTGCCATCCAATAACCATCAGATGGGCAGAGGAAGGGTACACACTGATGCTCCGTCAGATCCACACCTGCTCAGTCTACCTTCTCCTCCCATTCCCTGTACTCAGACTCTTATCTCCGAATACCTGCTCTAAGCCGTCAAACTGACGCGTAGTAAAGCACGGACAGAAAGCAGCCTGAGGCTGGGAAAATGAGTGTAGGAGGCTTCAGCGCTTCTACTGTCCTTTCATGTCCTACATCTCATTCTTTCTGCGTGCTGCTCAAGCTCATCATTCACATAGTTCCCCACAGAACTGTGACTGGGCTGGGGCAGGGCAGGGTTCAGGGCCTGGTGCTGACGGACGGAGCCTGCATTGTTCCATTGGGCCACTTGTCCTCCCTCCAGTTATATTCCTCGTGGTGAATGAGGGAAATATCCATCCTTTTCTGCCTCTGGAGTTGTATGTCCACCTTCCTCACCAAGCCAGGGTCACACTGCATCTCCGTAGGTGGCCTCAAACCTGCTCCAGGTCCCAACACTTTGGTTGGGAACATCTGAGTAGTTGCCACCAGCCCTACTTGTTAGGTCTGACATCATCTCCCTTGCCTGTCCTCATGCCTCTGTGGGTTTCTGTCCTTCCCTGAGCTCTTTTGGCTTTTACCCAGGACCCAGGTTCCTTGTAAGACAGAGCCTGCTTCCCCTTTACTGCCCCAGGGGTTATAACCGGTACCCAGAGCTGAACATTTTCTCCTGAGTACTGACGCTCCCTCATGTTGATTAATTAACTTTTATAAAAAACAGAAGCCATCTTGAACAAAAAGGGGGTTTACCACAGTAAACAAATCTTGACAAACCAATCTTTAAACTAGAAAAGGAAGGTTTGGAAACCAAGACAGCTCTCTGAAGGGCCAGTTACTGTCTTGGCATCAACCCCACCATTTCTGACAGGATCCCTGCTGCTCTGTAACAACTACCCCCAAATATGTTGGCTTGAGATAAGAAGAGCAGCTCACTGCTCATGATTCTCTGGGTTGACCAAGCCCATCCTCAGCTTCAAGTAGTGTCAGCTAGTGTCCTGGGGTGGCCGGAAGGTCCAAAATGTCCTCCCTCCAGTGGATGGCAGTTAGTGCTAGCTGCCAGCTAAATGCTCCGCTGGGACTAACGGTGGGTTCTGGTTTTGTTTTCTCTCATCCTGAATGGCTGTCCACATTTTGTTTCACGGGGACACTTTTATTAGCTGGCACCTGAGTGCGGGAGGCTTCTGGGACTCCACCCACACCCGTCACAGCATGAATGCTCCAAGAGGGACAGGGAGCCAAGATTCCTGCTTTCACTGCCTCCTGTTTTGTCCTCTTCTACACTTTACTTCTGCTGGGGCAATTACAATGGTTTCAAATGATATAAATGAGCCTGACAAGTCTTATTGGAAAGAAAATTCCTTCACATTGATAATAAATTGGCCTGATGAGTCAATACTGGTATGGCTTAGGAGAAAAATGCAAGGATGAGGTGGAGTGACAATCTCTGTTTACACCTGTCTTTGAGAAAATGGGTTGCATAGGGAAGCTCCAGGCAAGGAATAAAAAAAAATGTCTGGTCTCTGAAGGCCAAAAATACCTGCACCTCAAAGATGTTACTACTCAGAGATGGGTAGGTATTAGGACATGTATTTAGGAAATAGTAAGAATGTGACAGACATTGATATACTTTTTTTTGTAACACTGCTAATGTCACAAGACCTTATATTTGTAACATAAATGGGAAGTGGCTTTGCTCTCTTGTCAATAACTATCAAATCATTTTTAGATGAAGAGATATGTCCCAATTTTGTGAGCCTAATGACAATCAACAAAAGAATAGTAAATTCTGACTGTGATCTGTAGTAGTCTTGACATGCATATAAATCACACTACCTGGCTACAGTGGTGATAGATTCATTTAATAGACTAATAATTTCACTTAATAACAAAATACCTATTGCTTTTGATGTATTACCACTGTGTTGAAGAGTTATCTAACCCTTCCAGGCAGTATTTCTTCCTTCCTTTCTTTTCTTATTGTGTGCTGGATATACCACTGTTAAGAGACTTCTCAAATCTTTTCAGTCAATAAAATATTTATTCAGTCCTTATTAGATGTCAAGTTCTGCACTAAAATGCATTAGCAGTTCCTTAATTCATAGTCTCCATTCCTATTGCTCTACTTGAAGTCCTTACCAGCTCTACTTTGTACTGTTGCACTCAAGAATAAAATCCTCGTTCCCAAGAAATTTATAGTCTGTGGGTGATTGTTGCAGACACTGTTGCTTAAAGACCAAGCAAGCATTACTTCTATTTTTTGCTATTGGAAGAGACCTACATTTTTGTTCTGATGGCTCCTTCTCCGTCACATGACTCTGGTGAGATCTCGGTTCGTTTAAACCTCTCATGGCAAAACTGATGATTGGTTTGTGGGGGTCATGTGATTCAATCCTGGCCAAGGAGCCATGGGGGAAGTTGACATAAGAGTCTTCTAGGAAAGATTTCTTCATTGGTAAAAAGAGACACAGGAATGCAGGGTATTTTCATTTTTCGATTTGATGCCTAGAAATGCTATATTCACTTGCTCCCCAGAGGAGGTAGCAAAAAGGAGGGAAGAACCTGGGTTCTTGATGTAATCTTTAAGTAGTTTAAATATCTCAAAATTGAGGTATTCTACAAATGATTATTTATTATGTGCATACTAAATACCCTTTAATCTCACACCAGTTACTGGCTGAATGCTGACTTACTGAAGTGAACTGATAAAGAGTAAGTTTTCGGAAACAATAAGGCAGACTGTGAGAAACACACACACAGAAATAAAAAAGTGCTGTAAGAATTTGGAAGAAGTGGGGAGTGCAGTTCACTGGGGTGAGGAGGGTCCTTAGAGATTCAGACTCACAGTGTAAGGCACGCATGGGCAGCGTTTTGATCACAGAGATTTGGGGAGTGTGTGTCTAGCTTACAGAAAGTTTTAAAACAGATGTCAATAAAATCAGAATCTTTCCTTGTTATAGGAAAGATTTATTTTTAGATTATATTTTAAGATTTTATAGTCAGTATTTATTTTTGCATACACAACTTCAGTGAACAAGCAGCAGGGGAGGCTGGATGGAGGACTTGCAACCCTGCTAGAGGGGACCCGGGATTTTCCTGAGATCTGCACCCTCAGGCACGTGCCCTGCCTGCTCCCGTTGGCACTTGACTGCTCGCTCTGTAAAGGAAGAAGCATTTGTTATAGAAAAGCTATTATATCTTCTATTGGTGACACTGACAATAAAGTTTATCAGAATAATGGAGGCATAAACCAGGAGGTTTGGGGAAGAATTTAAAAAATAGAATGTGTCCTTCTCCCTCATTCCTTCCTTCCTTCCTTCTCTCTCTTTCTCTCTCTCTCTGATTATGAAAGGAAAAGGAGATGAATGAACTTATTTGTAGGCATTTGGTGGTTAGAAAAAGATTCATTTCTTGGGAAAGGAAACTTTAAACTTATTTCCAAGCAGAAGGATAGAGTTCATTGTGTGTTGAGTGCAAGGAGACTTTTTAATAAAATGAATGATGTTCTTGGAGTCTGCCGTAACACTTGGTCTACAAAATCCCCGAGGTACTATACATCCTAGAACTTTATTTTCCCAAGCACTTTGGAGTATGAGGACACATTATGGGTTACAAAATCCCGTCGTTATATTTAATATACTATTGGATTTACCTACTAAGGTAGAGGACTGATTAAGATAAATATAGACAATGATCTCATCTTGGAAGGAATTCCTTTTGCAAAAGAACTTGACAAGATGATCCCATTTTTATTTGAACAATAAAATGCATCAATTTCTCAAAACTGTCATGTTTGGCCAGTTCATCTGGTGAGAGGATGGAAAAAGGGAGACATCCATCAATTTTATACTCTGTTGTCCATCACTCCAATCAAATCAGGAAGAAGAGTGTGTGGAGAACACATTTAGATAGAAAAGTTATTTTCAAAACATCTGAAATGGGGAACAAATTCCATTAGCTCAGTTCCAACACTAGGTGCAGTTGAGATTTCATGCCTGAGAATCTTCATTTGTCCTCATTATCGATAAAGCTTTTTCCCCTGGCCAGCAGTAGCATATCAGAATTAATAATGTGGCTTTAAAAAATAACAGTGGAGTAATTAAAATATTAGTATAAGGTTAATGATGTTAAAATGGAAATGCTAGCTGTGTGCTTAAAAAAATTAAAAAAAATCATCTACACTGAATTGCCCTCTTTTGCTTCTTTCTGCTTGTTCTTCAGGTAACAAGTTGCATGAAGAGTTAGAATTGCTGCAGATGGAAATAGCTGAAAAAACATTGAACAGGTCTTGAATTGTTTAACAAATGGAACCCAGCCAGAAAATGGGAATGGGCGGCGAATGCATGCGTGGAGGAACACAACCGGCTGGCCGCTTCAGCACTATTAAACAACAGTGAAGATTTTGGTGAACATTTTGTTTGGGATACCAATCTAGCTATAAATATCTAGGAGAATCAAAAACTTTTTTTCCAAAATTGACACATAAATGTGAAACCAAAGGGAAGATAGTCAATGCACAATGAAATTCCCCTGAATGCCTGGTAAAACTTCTCAGGAGAGAAAGGATTTTTAAATTATTGTTATTACCATTAGTAGTAAAACAATACATCATTTTTCTAACAAGATTCTACAAGCAAATAAGAAAGCTAATCTGGAGCTGGATGGAGTGCCGTGGGTGTTCCAAACAGCAGCGATATTTGAGAGGCACGTCGGGGTCCAGAGCGTGGCAACAGGTTGCTGGGCTTGTCTCCTGGCTCCATCTCTCATTAAATGCGTGACCATGAGTATGTCATGTAACTTTCTGGTGACTTCGTGTTCTCATTGGTAAGAGGGGGCCCTTGGTCGTACCACGTGGGTTGTTTGGAGGGACAGATGTGATGATACATGTGAAGTACTCAGCACTGTGCATGACCTTTTCGTGTGTTCAGCAGTCAACACACGGGAAGTTCCCAATAAATATTAGATATTTTTGTAAAGGTATTACATATTTTATATTTGCAGTGTTTGACTGACTTATGTGCTTTGAGACGATCAAAAAATCTGCAAAAACATTGACCTCCATAAAGATGATTTTACATAAGAGGGGCTTAATAATTCTCTGTTGGATAAATATATAAATATACAAATGAATGAATCTTAGTTATCTGGCCCAGTGTATTGATATAAGAAAAATAAGTAAATCGATATAAAAGGTGTTTATATACATAAATGCCATTTTAATGTAAAAGTAAAATAACATTTAAACGTTATTTTATAATCAGGAACATCATTAAGTTCCTTTGTACTTATGTATCACAAAGAAATCTACACACTCAGGGCATTTTTTAATTCAGTGAAGGGTATTCATTAAGAGTGTGTGCTCGAGTGTGAGGTGGTTGACACCATGTAAATTTGTAACTTTTAAGGATTTCTTCATCTGTAAAATGGGTATATTGATAAGACCTACCATGTAGGTTTGTAGAGAGGATTAAATGAAATAATCCAGGTATATCATTAACGTGCTTCCAGATATTCAATACATAACAAGAGCATGATACATATTATTATCATTACTTATTATAATCATCACTGTCAATATGACTATAGACAATGCATGCTTTATGTGTCTATAATAATTCTCAAGTGAGTTCTGCCACCTTTTATGAGTTCTCAGTCCCTAGGCTGGGAAACTGTCCTGTAGGATGAGCCAGCAGAAGGGCATTTTGGGTTTGAGTCACAGGTCTCCTTTCACTGCCAGTGACATGACCTCACTTGTCTGGGAGGGTTATCAATAACTTATATTTGAGTACCAAGTCACCCCAACATTTAATAACTTAAAAGAACAGATTATTTCTCACCCTCTATGGGTTACTTTATTAGTTCGTCTGGTTTGGGCCAACTTGGCCGGAGTCAGTGGTCTAAGATGGCCTCATACATATTCATCTATCTGGCTGTGGCCTCAGGTAGGACAGTTGGTCTTGTGGAATGGCTGAGACTTCTGTCTACGTGGTTTCCACAGCTCTATGGGAGCAGCCAAAGCTTGCTCATATGGTGGTGGAAAAGGTCCCAGCAAGAAAGAAAAAAGCCAAATGTGGTGCAAGAACTTTTACAGCTTCTACTTGCTTCACATTTCTTAATGTCCCGCTGGTTAAGGCAAATGCCAAGGCCAAACCCAGATTCCAGGGGCAGAGAAACAGATTCTATTTCTGGATTGGAGGAGCTTCAAAGTCACATTGAAAGGAGCATACAAAAAGGGCTAGAAAAAATTTGTGAAAATTTTGCACTTTATCATAAGAAGAAATTTAATTTTTAAGGTCAGAATTTTCTAAGCTTATTCTCTTTCATTGAGGCTGAGCCTCAGATACTTTGATTATTTTTTTGTTGGTTTCAAAGAACATTTGGAATCTCTTTTGAAATCAGTATTCAACTCCATTCCTATTTGGAACCCCTAAGTTCCTCATTATCATCCCCATTTTAAAAAAATGGGTTCTGAGCATGGTGAAATACAATGCTTATTTTTTTTCATACCTATGCAAGTAAATTTTAGACACCAGCAAAAGCACTGACGATGTATTAACTATATCCTATTCTGTATCTTAGTTTATACTGGTCAATGTTTTCATCCGCTGTACAAATTCACATGTGTTTTCTCACATTCCTTAGCCACTTCTCTGCAGCTGGCCCCCCAGCCCTGTGGTGGTTTGCATCATGACACCAGACCTTCACCTCTCCCTGCATTCATACTCCTACCATGGCCCATTGTGAGCAAAGTATATTACTCTACTCTTTGACTTTGGACTTGGCCATGTGGTTTGCTTTGGCTCAGGGCATGTGGTTGGAAGTGACAGCGCGTCAGTCTGAGACCAGAAACTAGCCTTTAAGAGGTGTAACGATTTGTTCTCTCGAGCTTCCCCCATTGCTATAAGAACATGTCTGGCAGCCTGCTGGTCCTTCATAAATGAGACACATGTGGAGCAAAGACCTTCTGGGTAACCCCCAGACCTGCAAGGAGAAGTCAAGCTTCTCCAGCCCCAAAAGCCTAAAGTAAGGGCACCTGGCCAAGCCTGGCTTTAAACAGACGAATTCTTAGCTTACTGTGAGTCTTATTAAATGAGTGCTATTTTAAACCAAGGTACTTTGGGGGTTTTGTTATCCAGCAATTGCAAAGTGGCACAAGCCCCTGGAGGATAAACCACTGTCCATGACAGAATGATGGATACATAGTAGGAACACAAGAAACATTTATTTAGTTTTTGGTTTGAGTTTGCATATTGCATTAGTTTTCTGTTGCTGTCATGACAAAAACCACAGATGTAGTGGCTGAAAACAAATTAATTATCTTAAAGTTCTGTAGGTTTTATGTTTGGCATGCTTACCACCGAGCTAGAACCAAGGTGTCCGCAGGGCTGCTGTCCTTCCTGAGGCGCTAGGGCAGAAACCAAGTCCTCCCCTTTTTTTGCTGCCGGAGCCACCCTGCATTCCTTGGCGTGTATACCCTTTATTCATTTTTGTTATGGACTTAATTGTATTCCTTTCAAATTCGTATGTTGGAGTCCCAACCCTGGTACCTTGAATGCAACCGCATTTGGAGATGAAGACTTTGAAGAGGAGGTTACGTGAAAGTGAGGTCATTGGACGGGGGTGGGGGGGGGAGCATGCCTAATCCAATATGACTGGTGTCCTTGTAACTGGAAGAGACACACAGGTGTGGGTGAGCCTAGAAAAGACCATATAAGGGCACAGAAAGGAGGTGGCCGGCGGCAAACCAAGAAGAGAGAAATCAAACCTGCTGGCACCTCAATCTTGGACGTGCAACCTCCAGAACCTGAGAAAATAGATTTCTGTTGTTTAAATCACCCAGTCTTTGATATTTCATTAAGGAGGCCCTAGCAAGCTAAAACGTCCTCAAGACCAGCAACATACTATCTCTCTGGTCATTTTTTCCCCATCACATCTCTTTAGCCAGGAAAGGTCCTTTGCCTTAAAGGATCATAAAATTAAATTGCCTCCGGCCCCATAGTCCAGGATCTTTGTCTCTAGGTATTTAACCCTAATCCCAACTACAAAGTTCCTTTGTTATATAAAGTAACCTATTCACGGGCTCCAGGGATTAATTAAAACTTCAAGTCTTTGGAGGTGGAGTGGCATTATTCTACTGACCAGAGACATAGAAGGTAGGTGTTTCTTTTAAATTTCTTTTTTATTTTTGATTTACAGCAGGCATTCAATATTATATGAGTTTCAAGTGTACAACATAGTGCTGGCTGGATACTTGTTTTACTTATGAGGTGATCTCTCAGGTAAGTCTAGCACCCAAGTGGCACCAAAAGCGATCATAACCATGTTACTGACCATATTCCCCGTGCTGCACTTCCTTCCCTTCAGTTTTCTCACCGGTCACCTTCACCCTCCTGCCTTCTGGCAACTGTTAAAATGTCCTCAGTATCTGTGCGTCTGTTTCTGTTCTGTTTCTTCACTGATTTTGCTTTTTAGA
This sequence comes from Micronycteris hirsuta, assembly GCA_004026765.1. Lineage (NCBI taxonomy): Eukaryota > Metazoa > Chordata > Mammalia > Chiroptera > Phyllostomidae > Micronycteris > Micronycteris hirsuta. The sequence goes on along the minus strand of PVJI01012467.1, from coordinate 39,772 downwards.
GTCCACCTCTAAGTGCAATCATACAATATTTGTTTTTCTCTGTCCGACTTATTTCACTTAGCATGAAAAGTTAGTCTTGAAATTCTATGAATTCATAGTCTAACCAACAATGACTTTTTTTAGAAATAAACTATACATTTTGTTGTTTTGAGAGACTTTTGCAATGAGAACAATCATTGAGTAGAGACGTTTTTTTTTTAAAATTCCTTACATTTTTAAATTTCCTAATTCTAGGGTCCAAATTTTAATGAGAACTTGCCTTGCTTTGTTTTCTAGCAGTAGGCAGAAAGACGCATACTCAGTCCACGTGCTTTGCCATGCAAGAGCTCCCTACGCTAGCTCACCGCTTAGCATTTAGCCTGTTTTAACGAGAGCCCCTCCAGCTCTTTCTCGCTAGTGAAGCCTGCCTCTCCACTGAGGAATTATTAACAGAAGCTGTCAGCTGCGAGAGTCTTTCCTCGAATCCATACGTGAATGCCACACCGAAACCTCTCTGAATCTTTTCCTCTGGAAAGCCTCACGCTGCCAGCGGAACGTCAGGGAATGAATAGCGTGGCGTGCTTGCTTTTTCATGATCAGAGTCTCAGAGCTCTATTAAAAGCCTATTAAGTATTTTATCAGCTTCTGTTGGAGCCGCAGAAGATAACTTCAAGTTGCAATTCATTTTCCACACACGCCAATTATAATATCAGAAGTGTGCTGAGCTGAATTTTCCTATTTGTGTTTGATAGCTACGGCCAGCTGGTGAACATTTTCCACTGTGAAGTGTGGCATGGGCACCTTTCAAATTAGCTTTTGAAACACGCACTAAACATACAATGCTGGAAAGAGCCTAAAGCACCACACAGGAATCCCATTTTTGACAGACTTACAATTGAATATTCAATCATCAAACAACTCCACCTACGGTGGGGTGCCAGGGTCATATCAACGGATCACAACTCCTCCACTCTGGTCAAACACTAACTTGCCTAGCCTTATGATAACCTCTTACTGTTCAATACGTTATTGTTTAGCCTTTGTATTCTGGAATAATTCCCCAAACACAAAGTCACAGTTGATTTTCAAGTTAACAACACAGTTCTGAATCCATTGTGACTTTTTTGGCTGTTTCTTGTAGGACTTTAGCTGCTGAGCCTCCCCAAGAATCACTCAGAGTTCTGCTTTTCGATTGTAAGACTTCATGGCTCAATCCAAACGCAAAGCTTTACGGCAGGAACTGAATGCGGTCTCCTGCGTGGCGTCTTGCAGTTTGTGATCTAAGGCGAAGAAATCAGGAACTGGCAGTCCCCAGGAGCTTTCCTGAGAGGGGATCAGCTTAAGCAGAAGGAGAGGCATGAGGACTTAAAGTGTCATGGGTTCCATGCTATAAAAATTTGAATTTACATTCTGTTGGTTGAGCTGTCAGGTTCCTAAAATGGAGAAAGATCTTTGCAGTCACTCCGTGAGACTTCTCTGTGTAGGATCGGAAATTTTGCAAATAGAGAGAAAACAACAGTGACAGAAGTTAAGCAAATATTTCTGTCATTCAAAATGGATGTCAAAGCGAGTAAGAGGTGAGGGAGGTGGCCTTGAATACAAGTTCAGCTGCTTCCAAACCCCCTAGCTGGAGCTGTCCTGCAGCTCACAGGTAGGGCAGGAAAGGGAAAAGGGTCTTTTCTCTCCTGACATTATGCCTGGGTCAGCAGGCCCTCAGTGATCTACAGACTCATGAGGTATATTAATAAATGATGATTTTTTAAAATCCCTATGTTTTGTGTGTTATATTAGGGAGCCCTTTGTGGCAGTAGCTCATGGACACTGGAGTGTTAGCATTTAACAAACATGTAATAGATATTGGCTACATGAATAAATGAACAAAACTGTTTCCAGAACACTTTTCTCTGTGTGTGCATGGGCAAAAGTAACACATGCGCGCGCACACACACACGCTGTGTATGTTTGACTGTCTGCAGGGTCAGACCCCTCCCTGTTGTAGTTTTCACAGCTGTCTTTTGAAAGCTGGTCTGGGTGAAATTGGCTGATTGCAGAGTCCTCAGACAATGAGGGGCAAATCTACCTCCCACCAGGACTCATCCAGTTCATTGTCCCGCTGAACGGGACTTCAATAATGATGTAAGTAATTTGCATGTATTTTGTTGTTGACCAGCTTTCCAATGCTAAGTAAAATAGGTAAAGTTTTGCAAACAAGAGGTCAGCACTATTGATCCCACTCTCCCCACAAAAAAGAAGCCCACAAAAATTTTAATTTCCTAGGAAGTACTGTGACTTTCTAAGAAACACAATGTCTATTATAGGCAATTTAGCAACTGTGCTACAGGAAATGATCGGAAGAATTTTCTTCCGCATTAGTGCTGTAATTGCACTTAAGGCGAATATAGGTTTAATTAATTTCACCGCTCAATGGGAGTTTGATTCTGGCTTTATAAGCTAAAATTGGAAGTAAAACCTTGAGTTGATAATAGAATTCAAGTTTTCTAATCAATTACTGTCTCAAACCTATTCAGCGTGGTGGTTCCAAAGAATGAAAAGAGAAGACGCCTTCCAGAAGTGAAATGAAGTGATAGTTGATAAGCAACCGATTACACAGCTTGTTCCAAAGACATTCAAGTTCTGAAAAAAATTTTTCTAGACTGCTTGAAGTATTTTAAAAATGTATGTATATTTAAATGTATATCTTAATATATATTTTGTGAGCATTTTTGGATCATCAGACAGGATATAACTCTAATTTGTTAGGAGTTACAATTTCTACTGAAAGTTTAGGGAGCTAGGAAACTATGGTTTCCAGATCAGCTGTGAAGGAACTTGATGACTCATTCATTGTCCTTGATCCTTCGAAGATAGCAAATTGCTAGCTCTTCCCCAATACATGTATACTATTGATAGAAAAAGATAGTGTCAAGGGAACTAGAACTTGAGGAAAAGGCACCTGTGGCCACTAAACAATTGCTTTTTGTGACCTTCTAGGATTTGTCAGAGAAAGATGGTTGCCATGTGATTCCTTCCAGCTTGGCGTCAGGCTTCCTTCCCCCTCACCAGGTCCTCGAAGGAGTTTGAGTGGCTCACTTCAAGAGACTAAAAATCATTTGGATTTCCTATTAATGGCATAGTTATTTTATATGTTGCATACTTTGCCAAATGTATATAAAATAACAATGCCAGAAATATATGGGCTATTTTTATACATCAGGAATATGAAAATCTACTCTTAGTTTTCGACCTTAATCTGTACCTGTAACTGTTTTCTTCAATTGGATGGTTGACAGGAGAAAAAAAATACCATTCAAGTAATCCATTGATGTAATAATCCAATTGATTGTGTGACTAATTTGACCAATAACAGAACAATTTGAGCAACAAAAGGATTCATGAGTCATTTTATTTCTAGGAAAGCTTTGAATTCTGAGAACTATTCAGAAGACTGATCCTGAGTGTACCTTGCTTACTTGGTAAATTTGGAATTGTTTTAACGAATAACAAACCCATATGGCCATAGTGCACATTTTGAGGGCTTTAAAAGTAAACTTTTAAAAGTGATTATTTAGGTGATTTTCCTGCTTTATTTATAGGATGCTTGTGTATATATTTGTATGTGTGTGTTTATTGAGAAATATGTGTAATATTTTAATATATTTAGTTTTCAGAAAGTATTGAAGAGACAGATTCATCTCAAGTTTTAGATTTCTAAAATAAGTACATTTTATAGACAATATATTGCTTTCAGGAGTTTGGATGGATATTCTTGTTTTCAGATTACTTGTTGGTTTCCTTTAGTCTATAACCATATCCAGTACTTTGTGCTTACTTTAGAGGACATGCTAAAGCAATAGTAGGTGTACAAGCACGCAGTGGGCATGTGCTTGGAGGTGTAATTCCGGATACATGCTGTGGTCAGAACGGAAACTGGTAGAAATGCTCACTCAGGGAGCCTTATTAAATGATAAGAGCAAACGTGAAGAAGTAAAATGATCTTATGTTTCCTCCTCAATGCTTAATGTTTATGCCATTTTTGCACTCTAACTTTCAAATCAGGCAACCTAAGAATTACTTTATTTATACAGGTTTTATCATGGATATTGGTTATGGTCAAATTTAATGTGGAAAATTATAATGTTAATTATGAATCCTGACTCTGGTATTGGCCTGTCCCTTTTTGAAGGTTATTTGATCTTTTTAATTTTTAAATTTAAAATAGAGCCCTGGCTGGTTTGGCGCAGTGGATTGAGTGCTGGCCTGTGAATCAAAGGGTTGCTGGTTCTATTCTCAGTCAGGGCTCATGCCTGGGTTGCGGGACAGGTCCCCAAGAGGGGGCGCATGAGAGGCAACCACACTGATGTTTCTCTCCATCTCTTTCTCCCTTCCTCCCCCTCTCTAAAAAAATAAAAAATAAAAAATAAATTTAAAATAGAAATGTGTTTATTTTTACTCATGTTGTGGCTTATAATCTAAATCAAACAAGACAAAATGCTTTGAAAACATTATATGTATGCATATATATTTGTATTTATATATATGAACAAAAATGTCTATTATTTAAGTGTTTTCACCTGATTTGGACAGAAACAGCATAGTTCCTAATGAACAGAAATATTTGACCATACTTGTTGGCTTTTCTTCCTTTTTATGTTTATGTGCATTTCATTGCTGTGAAAATCTCAGACAGTCAGATTCTCATTTTCCTCCATGACCTTTATACACTGTCAAGGATGTTCCTTGTGAAGTGTGAAATTAATGGCTTATCTGTGTCATAAGTGGAAATGTAAGACTGTTGTATTTGCTTAATACTGCCGGCTTATGTTCTAAGTGATGAAATATCAATTTTGTCTACACAGTGGTACCTCCCTTTATGCATTTCACATGCATTATCTTATGTGACACAGCAAAACCACAAAAGGTGTAGAGAATGTCTCTTCTTTTCTCCCGTGGAAGAAGAAACTGGAGCTCAGCGATAGCAAGCTAGAAGCTCTGTGCTCACTAGGTCTTTGGTAAAGGTAACAGAGGGAATGAGTGGGAATCTCGATTCTGTCTGCCTTCCTCTGACGCACATTTATCTGGAAGTTAATCAGACCCTGTGTTAATGCCAATCGATTACACAAAGGTACGTAAGTTGAAGCGGCTATAAATCGGTTGGGGAAACAGGCATGAGCAAAGCATACGAAAATACAAACAATGTTGCAGTAAGTGTATAAACTGAAGTCCGGGAAAGCTGTACCAAGAAAGTGATGTTTGAGGGGATCTTGAAGAACTCCAGGAATGTGAGAATAGACATTGATTCTTCCTCCCTCACCCACTGATCCAATCCATAAACAAGTCCCATCAATTCTGTCCCCAAATATGTATGAGATCCAAGCACTTCTGCTCCCCGATACTAGTCCAGGCCCTCACCGATTCTGCCCTGGAAGCTTTCAGACCGCTCTTCCACATCCACTGTGGTCAGCCTCCATCAGTGGTTCCTAACAATAGCTACAGTGACATCCGAGTATTAACAAATCGGGTCACCACCTCCTCCTCCATGGCACGCATCACTCCTGTGCTGTGCTTCTGACCCTCATTACGCCTACAAAGCCTCGCCCAGTCTGCCTGTGCTCCCTCTACATCCTCGGCTACCCTCTGTTCCTCCTCGCTCATTGTCCAGTTAAATGCTTTTCCTTCTGTCCTTCCAAATGCTGAGACTGAATGTGAAGGTTAATTTTGTATGTCAGACTGACTGGCCCATAGTGCCTAGCTATTTTGTCAAACAGTATTCTGTTCGTTTCTGTGAGGTTGTGTTTTTAATGAGATTAACATTTAAATCAGTGTACTTTGAGTAAAGCAGATTATGATACTACGAGTGGCCTCATCGAATTAGTTGTTAGGCCTTAGAGGACAAAGTCTTATATCTCCTGAGCAAGAAGGAATTCTGCCAGTAAAATCCTTCAGAATTGAGCTGCAATATCACCTCTTCCCTGGGTTGCCAGCCTGCTGGCTTCTTCCCCGCAGATTTTGGACTCACCAAGCCTCCATAATTGTGTGAATCAATTCTTTAAAACCTCTTTCTCTCTCTTTCTCCAAATATATGTACATATGAGGGGACCCCCTAAAAAACAGAATTATCTTCTGGAGGGTGGACCCCTTGGAGTATAGGCTTCCCCTGCTAGGTGAGTGTACTAGGAACCCATCTGTATCAGTGTGCCAGCTGGTGGTGTTGTGAGAGGCTGATTTTGGCTTCAGTAAATTTTCTTAAAGACTCTTTCAATGTATTTGCCCATTTTATGATGGGTGATTTATGAGCACACCTGCCCACACCGTGTTGAATGTTTAGCAGTTTTTGACCAAAAGTGGCATGTCCCCCATTCTCCACCTTCCCTATTTACCTGATCTTGCTCCAAGTGACTTTTTAAGTTTCCCTGGATGAAAAAATCCTCAAAGAGAAATGTTTTGCCAAAGTGGAAGAGGTGAAACAAAAAATGGCAGAAGCACTAAAGACATCAAAATCGACAAGTTCAAGAACTATTTTGAGCAGTGGAAAAAATGTCTTGAGAAGCGTATGGCATCAAATGGTGAGTACTTTGAAGATGACTGAAATTTAAACATGTTAGAATAAGTACACATTTTTTAAATACATAAATTGTGGGGTTTTGTGGGCCCCCACCTCATACACACGTACGCATCTCTATCTCTAGCTAGCTCGCTCATTATGCAAACACACACATTGTGTTAGTTCTGTTTCTCTGGGGAACTCACCTCAAGGCCTGTGGTTCCCGCCCAGGGAACCTCTTCCAGCCAATTTCTTCTCGTGTATCAGGTCTCAGTTTAAAAGTCGTTTATGCAGAGATGCTTTCCCTGACCTTCTGACTATAATATCTCTTTTACAAAATAACTCTTATAACTTTGCTTTTGCTTCATAGTATATGTGATAATCATATATTCACTTTTGTAATTTTTTGTTAAATATATAGTAATTTATTTAACATATAATGTAATTCACATTAGAGAAGTGTTTTCAACCTTTTTTCCTCATAAGCCCTTAAGTAGCCTTTGTAAACATTTTTTCCTAATCACCTGCCGCCAAAAATATAGTATCTGTTTAGGCACTGTATGTGTATCTGCTCTGTACACATCAGTCTTTTTACCCTCAAGGCCCAATTTTCAACCTCTAGGGGGCGATATTGTCCGTGTTGAGAACGCAAGCTCTACAGTGAAAGCCCCATGATAAGACATTGCTTCTTCCATTCTCCCATCTGCCCCCAAATACATACATACATACATACATGTATATATGTACAGATGTATATGCATATATATGCATATCAAATGGTGAGTACTTTGAGCAGTGGGAAAAATGTATACATATGTGTATATATGTATAGATATGTGTATATAGACCATAATTTTGATTCTTTAAAGCGATATGTTTCTCCTTTAGAAAACACTCCAAATAACTTGAGTATGTTTTAGGATAATGTGTATAAGTACATACAACAAAGTACATATACACACATGTATATATCAAAACACACATGCAGATGTACATATGTGTATATATAAATATGTGTCTATATAGAGACATGTTTTTATATGTGTGTATATAATAAAATTGTTCTCCAAAACTTTCACTCTCCTTTCCCATACATAGAAGTGAAAAGACATGTTTGGAAAACAAAGATGACTAGTCTAGGTAGGTGATATTGGTTTCATCTTACTCCCTGTAAGGAAAATGTCCGCTTTTCACTGTATATTGTCAGTCATTTTTAAAGGATGTTCTCTTAGACAGCTCATCCTTTACAGTAAGAAGACAAAACCCACAGTGAAACAAACAAGGCATTAATGGCAAGAATGGGGCACTCAGTTCATTCATTACCTTGTTACAGAAGCTGCAGAACTAGATTTGATCCATCAAGAAAGTAAAAATGCAAAGAAAAAAATGTTTTTTCATCAGACTGACAAGTGTGAATCAGTAGTGTCATATCATGGAGAAACTGGTCATTAAATACATTGTCAGAAAAATGTTACATTGTTACTACTGTCAACTGCGTTGGCGATGGCCATCTTCCATAACACTTAAATAGAGTAGAGGGTCATTGGCTTACTTCTATAGTTTCTCCAACAGTTTTTAACTAGATAGAGTAATTTTTTTTTATTTCCAGATAATAATTCAAAATAGAGAATGGCTGTCAGAGTTTCAATAGTGAGCACTTGTAAGAGTGAATTCTTCTTCCATTTCTCCTTCTTCTCCTTCTCCTCCTTTTCCTTCTTCTTCTTCTCACTCCTCCTCTTTTCTTTTCTGCTTCATCTCCTCTTTTTGCTTTTCTGTGTCCCCCACCATCTTTCTTACCTTTCTCTTTTTTCTGGATGCCCATTCTGAGGACATAACTTCTTTCAGGATAGGGCAAATCTATGTTGGTATGGGGGGTGGGCATCCTTCACCAGAGCCATTAGCAGTCCAGGTTCTCCTCTGATATGAAACGTTTGTTTTTTCTCCACATCCTAAAATGATGAGACAGGCACAGGATAGAGCAAATATACCTGAAATATTTCCTTTACCTTAAAGAAGAACCAGTTGACTTTTTGGCTATGCAGCCATGAACTTTATGTAGTTTCTCCTCTATGGGAAATAAAAGAAATTGTGGAGTAGCTTACTGACAGTTGCTAGGAAAGTTATCTTGTTCTTAGGAGTGTGCCTTGTGGATGTGTAATGTCCATGGCCCTGCAGGTGATGTGAGAGCTTGTGAGTTTAAGAAGATACCATAAGTGGGGCTGGGCAATGAGAGTGGAGAACCAGCAAGCTGAACATGAAACTTCATTAAGTGCATGTCCAGCAAGGGGTGTCACTGCGCAGCCACAAAATCCAGGAGTTGCTTCAGGTGAGAACCACAACTAGAGGGGTGTTGACCCAAGGCATTGGGGCTGGGAGTCACCAAAGGGCCTGGTGGCCATCAGCAAGGGAAGAAGCCACATTGTGAACATACCCTCTCCTGAGCAAGTTTTACAAGGAACATTATTGTTTACATCAGTGTTTTTCAATTGGTGTACCACAAGATGTTTTAAAAAATGCAATACCTGACTATTTAGTCAGGTGCACTGACCTCTTTTTGTTTAGATTGTCAAATGTAAAAATGACAACAGCCAACACAATAGCCATCCAGTGTGAATGAATCAAAATTATAACTATGTTTTGTGAGATTGGCAAAAACTGTATTTTTTGGTGTAATACAGAAGTTTAGTAGTTTGTGTGTGCCATGAGATGAAAAAGGTCGAAATCACTGGCTTTTATGGAAGTAATCACATACTAAGGGGCTGCTCTCCCACTCCAGTTGGCCTACTGGTTGTTAGTACTGAAATCTTACACTGTAGCTCCCATTCTTACCAGTCTCCATGGTGGTGAAGCTAAGTTTTACTACAAATATTTTAAACTGATCATTCATTAATTCAGTTGTCTTTTCCTGTCCCATAGATTGTATCAATGCAGTAGGGCTCATCTGTGTCATTTACATGAGAACCACTATGAAGTATACAAAACATCCCCTGTGAAGCTTTTTAGAAATGCATATTTCCTGGCCTGACCCTAGCCTAATGAATCAGAGTTTCCAGAAGGTATGGTCTGAACTTGTATATTCTGAGATGTGTGTGATGATTTGATGCTGCAGGACTGCCAGGATCTAAATGCTTTACTTGACCTTGACATTTTAGTCCTTTTAGAAAGAACCAGGTAAAGACAATCTGATAAGTTTCAGTTAAGTTTCAATACCTTCTTCAAGTTTTTAGTGCCAGAAGATTGAATCTTCTTGAGTTGGCTGGAAGCCGGACAATTTATGAAAGAGCCGGATCCTATTGCTCTGTTTCATAGCGTCATTATGGAGAGTTGGTCATCTGGGAGGAGGATGTCTGACCTTCAATGACTGCCAAGGGCTTTGGAAAGTGAGCAAGAGTTTCCAAGGATCTATTGGAACCCACGTTCAGAAGCCAAAGTGCACTCTTCTCAAACAGCCCCTCCATTCCAAGCAAGGTGGCACCTGGCAAGATGTTTATCTTCTTTGAGTTTGAGGTTCAGCATTTCTGCTTAGGGACAAAACCTGCCTCAGAGGTGTTGTTAGGAATAAATGAGAAAATATAGGATGCACACAGCTTACGGTAGGTAGTATGCAATTTTAGTTTTCTGCCTTATTCACTTACTCCTTCCTCCCGTACCCTCTCTTCACCATTAAGCATAGTTCACAACAGTCGCTAACTCGCATAACTAATTTACAGTAGTTCCCAAGTGCCGAGGTACCTGGGTCCATCATCAGTGTAGACCTTGTGCTTTGCTTTTTGATGAAACTCACAGTTTACTTGGGTAGGGTAGTCCCTCCTTTTCTCTGGTTTTGCTCTCCGTGGTTTCAGCTACTTGTGGTCAGGCTTAGTCCAAAAATATCCAACCATAGACATCATCATGGTTCGTTGATCCAGTATCACCCGAAACAGAGGATCCTTTTTCTGTAGTGTTGTCAGCAGGTCAATAGTAACGTATCACTACATCACAATACCTGTGTTGTTCGCCTCACTTGAATCTCACCTCGTAGGAACTGTATCATCTCCCATCATCACAAAGAGGGTGAATAGAGTACAAGACATTTTTAGAGAGAGCAAAATGACATTCACAAAACTTTAACTACAGTATATTATAATTGTTCTATTTTATTACTGTTAATTTCTTACTGTGCCTAATTTACAAATTAAACTTTATCATAGGTACATATGTATAGGACAAAGCATAGCATATATAGGGTTTAGTACTATCTACAGTTTCAGGCAACCACTGGGGCTTTTGGAATTTATCTCCTGTGGATAAAGGGGGACGACTGTATTTTCTATCGCTCAGAGGTTTAGAAGACCTTAGTTCGAAACTATGCAAATGTAGCAAGGCCAAGACTTTCCGTGAATCTATGAAAACTCCTGAGTTCACGTCCTCATGGCTCCCTTGTATTCCTGATGGTTGTGTAGGTCCACTCAAGTCCAGACATCAGGCCCTTGTTAGCTTCCAGGAGAAGTCACTGAAAGGACTTCCTTAATTTTGCAACTATAAAGGAGATCTGCATGATAAAGGGAGAAATGAGAGGAAAACAAGAGGTTGTATTGTGACTGCTTTTCTTCTGCACAGCCTTCGCCCTCAAGTCACCTGCATTCCCCACACCTGCCTCACCAGCGACCCCTGGGGGATACAGTGCAACATCCTTGACTGAACATCTTGTATTCTTAAAAATGCTAAGCTTTGCACTGAGCAAAGATAAAAATCTGACATACACTCCTGACTCAGGAGCCTCTTGAGCTGTCTTGTTTCCAAAAAATATAAACATAATTCGGAAAGCTTCGTCATGGTTGGGAGAATTAGATTCATTGCTGGGTGAGTTTGAATGCAAATTCCTATCCTCTTGGTCTGTCTGCTTTTCTGTTTGCTGCTTAGGGAAAGTGGTGAGATCCCCATAGCTTGTGGACAAACCAAAAGTTAGTTTTCTCATTTTTAGTGCTTTGAAGAAGAGGATGATCAGCAGGGCTAATTGCTACTTCCCACACACCTTCCTCTAGTTTTGTACCCAAATATCTTTCGCAGTTGCATTCTATCATTTTCATCAGCCTTAATCTTGTCCATATGTTGGTATTTCAGTGAGGCAGGTGCACCTTCAAAGGAGAGGGGCTACATGACTTTCACCTGGAGGAATCAGATTTTTCTTCCTTAAGCATTAACATATCCCTCCTAAACTGAAGGTACACGTATTAAGCAAGTCACCATTGGTTCCCCTCTCCTCTTGACTAATGTACCCCTCTTTTCCCTTTATCTTTTCATCCTAATTTATTTAAGCATGTTCCTCTTAGCATGCCAAAGAGAGACACAGGTTACTTAGGTTCAAATCTTAGCTTTGCTGCATGTGTAACTCTGGCATAGCCACCTCTCTCTCCCTCTCTCTCTCTCGTTTTCCTCATTTGTTAAGGAGAATAATAAATTTTGCTTATGCATGTATGGTCAGATGGCTTCTTGTTCTGACCTATTGACTCCTTTTCTCTAGAGAAAATGAACTCCAGATTCTCGGTTAGACACGGGATGTCCTGGAATACAGACTCACTTGAAGTATATGTAGTCATGTAACTAAATTCTTGACAGCAGAACATAAGATTCATTTACTACTGTACAGTAGCCCTCCTTCCATCCGTGGGAGATACACTCCAAGATCCCGAGTGGATGCCTGGAACCACTGTCAGTGCTGAATACTATATATGCTATGTTTTCTCCTAGACATACTTATGATAAAGTTTAATTTATAATAGTTATAACAATATACTATAATAACAGTTATGTGAATGTCTTTGAGGCCATTGTCAAGTAAATCAGGGTTACTTGTACGAAAGGACTCTGATACCACAACAGTCGATCTGATAACCGAGACGGCTGCTAAGTGGCTCACAGGCAGGGAGCTTACACAGGGAGGCACCGGACAAAGGGATGCTTTATGTCCCGAGCAGAATAGAGCGGGATGGCACGAGATTTCATCGTACTACTCAGAATGGTGCAAAATTTAAAACTTATGAATGGTTTTTCTCTGGAGTTTTCCATTTAACGTTTTCGTATTGCAGGTGAGCATGGGTCAATGAAACCACAGCGAGTAGGTGAAACGCAGCAGGTATGAAACATCGGTTGAATGAATGAATGAGTGGATGAGCAGTAGGATGAGCTTCAGGGACTTGCCAGCCCAGTGGATCAGTGGCGGTCATTGACAAGAAGGGCCTGTGTCCTACTGGGTGGTGTGGAAGAACACCCAGGGGCGGTGGCGAATAGTGGGGTGGTAGTGGCCGCTGGGAGGAACAGATGGGACAGGTATGCAGCAGGTGGAGAGTAGGGCCATAACCAAATGTGGTAAAGCAGTGCCACATTAAATTTAGTGGTATAATTAGTCATGAACACATTTAAAATATCCCTGAGGACACATAGACATGCCTGGGTGGGTAGAGCGAGGGAACTCTGCATATGATGGACTTTCTGTGTCAGTTTACCCAGACAATAATCCATTAAAATTTGAGTTATGGTTGCTTTCCTGAGGTCATCTGTGCCTGCAGGCTGGTGATAAGTGGGCATTTGAGTTAGAACCTTTATAATATATGGCTTCAAAAGTAAGGTCAGCTTTGCTTCTAATTGTCTATACCTCACTGAGAGGAGGATGCTCCAAATGTCTTCTTTCCCCTTATGTCTTGCTCTTGCTTGACTTCACACCCTGCATGTCCCTTCCTCACTCATCTTAGAGGTGGATCTGAGGTTCATTAAAATTGTCTCCCTTATTTGCCTCCAGTTTCTCCAATTCATTAATCACACCGCTCAGCCTTTTCATGGGATGCGCCCTTTGCCTTCGTGCTGTGTGATTCACATGGTTTACGAAGATAATTTAGGGGTGATATATGCTTTGTCTGACTTGGCTTCAGGGGTCTAAAGTGACCCACAGAGCAGTGGTGTGGATACAATGTGTGTGGGGGAAAGCAGAGATAAAGTGCTCTTAGAGGAATTATAAAGTATAATAAATTATTTTGTGCTTCACCTGACTCCCTCTCTGTCCCAGCTCCAGTATCATCACATGGAGAGTGGGGGATGAGGGGAAGGGAGGAAGCTAGGTATTTATGAATAATATTACCTAGTTCACTTCCAATAATGTGCAAGAACTGATATCAAAGCTCGAGATGAGAGACAAACACACAAAAGGCCGCGTGGCCACCATGCACTGAAAATTTGGAAGAAGTTGCTGACACAGGAGCTAGGGGAGGCATCTATTGCTGGCAAGAAATAGCCATAGGAGATTGGTAGACTATAAAAAAGTGTAGAAAATTAGGGGAAAAACATTGCTTGAAAAGGGATTTGATTTATTGTTTAATATTATTAGCACACAGACTTACAAATTCCTCTTACCTAAATATAGGAGAAAGAGATTGTTTCTTAAAACCCTTAGAAGCACCTCGTATTGATTTTCCTGATGCTTTTGTGGTTTTGGGGTTCTCCCCCTTCAATAATAAATCTGTCTGGAAGCAGGCCATCACCCTCTTGGATTTTTCTCTCCTGAAAAGATGTAGAGGTACAGTATTTTTAAAAGAAAAATAAGGTTAATACAACTCTTGAATTCAAATTACCTCAGGTATTTGTAAAGCCTCATGGGTTTGTCTGCAGCTAGAAGGAGCACCAGAGATTACACAAAACAATGACTTCTTTAGGTGAAAAATTCAGAGGGGTTAAATGACTTAGCCCATCATTACACAGCTGTCCTGGACACCAACACAAGGGTGAAGCCTCTGGCTTTTGACCTCGGGTCTGATGTTTCTTTAATGTTGAACTGAGCCTCTTAACCAGTCACTTCTACTAAAGCCTTGCCTAATATTTGTATATATTATATTTATATGTACTTATCCTTACAGTGTGCAATTCAATGATTCGATATATACATACATTGTGGAATAATCACTAAAATCAAACTAATTAATATGCCTATCACCTCATGCAGTTACTATGTTTTTGTGTGTTGTCATGACACTCGGGATTTACCTTCTTAGCAAAGTTCAAGTATACAATACAGTATCATCACCTACAGTTACCATGCTATGGGGATTAGGTCTCCAGAACTTATCTTGAATAACTGAAAATTTGTATTCCTTGATCAACATCTCCCCATTTACATTTCCTTAGGCTTTTAGTAATTGCCATTCTACTCTCTGCTCTCAAGGGTCAAATACTTTAGATTCCATTTATAAATCAGATCATATAGTGTTTTTTCTGTGTCTGGCTTATTTTACTTAACATGATGTTTTCCAGGTGTACCCTGGTTGTTGCAAATGGCAAGATTTCCTTCTATTGACTTCCGGCCAAGATGGAGGCGTAGGTAGACACACCGTGACTTCTCGCATAACAAAAAAAGGAAAAACAACAATTTAAAAAACAAAAACAGCCACAACTGACAGAAAATCGAACTGAGTGGAAGCCTGACAACCAAGGAGTTAAAGAAGATATGTTCGTCCAGATTGGTAAGTGGGGTGGAGTCAGGCCGAGAGTGCGCAGCAAGACCGTGGTGTGTGGAGGGGTACTGGCAATGCTGCAGCTGCCCAGAGAGGCCCGCAGCGGGTGCCCTTGGCCAAAACACAGCTGGTCGACCCAGACCTAAAGGGGCAGAGTCTGGTGGACTGGGCAGTCCCTCGTCTGTGCGCAGATAAACCAGGAGAAAAAGCTGGGGAGCAGAGCAGACCTCACAATCCACCATCTCGGGGAAATAAAGCCTCAAACCGCCAATTGAAAACACCTGTGGGGGTTGAGGTGGCAGCGGGAGGAACTCCCAGCCTCAAGGGAGAGTTCACTGGAGAGACCCACAGGGACTTGGAACTACGCAAGCCCACCCACCCTGGAGCCAGCACAGAAGGGCCCAACTTGTTTGTGAGTAGCAGGGGAAGTGCAGAGAGCAGAGTCAGTGCATTTTTTATTCAGGACACGCCCCCACAGGCAGTGTCACAACACCACGGCATGGGTTACCCCACCCTGGTGAACACCTAAGGCTCCGTCCCTTAAAGTAACAGGTGCGCCAAGAAAAAAAATGGCCCAAATGAAAGAACAGAACAAAGCTCCAGAAAAATTACAACAAAGAAACGAGGAGATAGACAACCTATCAGATGTACAGTTCAAAACACTGGTAATCAGGATGCTCACAAAATTGGAAGAAAGTTGGATGCAAATAAATGAACAAATGAAGGATATGCTAAAGAAAATGAGGGGAAATGTGCAGGGAACCAATAGGGAAGAGAAGGAAACTGGGACTCAGATCAACAGTGTGGACCAGAAGGAAGAAACAAGAATTCAAAAAAATGAGGAGAGGCTTAGGAAGCTCCGAGACATCTGTAAACAGCCCAACATCTGGATCATAGGGATGCCAGAGGGAGAAGAGGAAGACAAAGAATTTGAACATTTATTTGAACAAATAATGAAGGAGAATTTCCCCAATCTGGCAGAGGAAATAGACTTCCAGGAAGTCCAGGAAGCCCAGAGAGTCCCAAAGAAGTGGGACCCAAAGAGGAACACACCAAGGCACATCATAATTACATTACCCAAGGTTAAAAATAAAGAGAGAATCTTAGAAGCAGCAAGAGAAAAAGAGACAGTTACCTACAAAGGAATTCCCATAAGACTGTCAGCTGATTTCTCAAAGGAGACCTTTTAGGCAAGAAGGGGCTGGAAAGAAATATACCAAATCATGAAAGGCAAGGACCTACATCTAAGAATACTCTATCCAGCAAAACTTTCATTTAGAATGGAAGGGCAGATAAAGTGCTTCTCAGATAAGGTCAAGTTCAAGGAGTTCATCATTACACAGCCTTTATTATATGAAATGTTAAAAGGATTTATATAAGGATGGAGGGATATCAACAGGGGAATGGGAGGGGGAAAGAGGAGGAAAAAGTACAGAAAAAAACTAGCATAAACGGTAGGTTGAAAACATACAGGGGGAGGTTAAGAATAGTATAGGAAGTATAGAAGCCAAAGAACTGATGTGTATTACCCAAGGACAGAACCTAAAGGGTGGGGAATGGAGGGGATGTGGGGTGGAGGGGAATAAAAGGGGTAAAATGGAACAACTGTAATAGCATAATCAATAAAATATATTTTTTTTAAAAAAGATTTCCTTCTATTTTTAAGGCTGAATAATATTTTGTTGTATCTACATGCCACACTTTTAAATCCATTAACCTGTTGATGGACACTTATATATTTTCTGTACGTTGGCTATTGTGAATAATGTTGCAATGAACTTGGTAGTAGAGGCATTTCTTTGAGATTTTAACTTCAACTCCGTTGGACAAATATCCAGAAGTGGAATCATTGGATCACATGATAGTTCTAATTCTAATTGTTGAAAAACTTTGCCACTGTTTTTCATAATGAATATACCAGTTTAGATTTTCACAACAATTTACCCGAGTTCCCTTTCTCCACATTTTTGCCAACACCTGTTATCTC
This sequence comes from Micronycteris hirsuta, assembly GCA_004026765.1. Lineage (NCBI taxonomy): Eukaryota > Metazoa > Chordata > Mammalia > Chiroptera > Phyllostomidae > Micronycteris > Micronycteris hirsuta. Next base: position 22,785 of record PVJI01012467.1, on the reverse strand, counting down.
TTGCCTTTTTAATAAAGTTATTATAACAGGCATGAGGTGGTGCCTCATTGTGGTTTTGATTTGCATTTCCTTGATAATAAGTGATGTCAAATATCTTTTACTGTGTCTGTTGGCCATCTGTGTGGCTTCTTTGGAAAAATGTCTATTCAGTTTCACTGCCAATTTTTTAAATCAGGTTTTTTCTTTTATCTTTTTGTTGTTGAGTTGTATGAGTTCGCTACATATTTTGAATATTAACTTCTTATCAAAAATATTATTTGCTATTATCTTCTCCTATTGGGTTGGTTGCCATTTCATTTTGGTGATGGTTTCTTTTGCTGTGCAGAAGCTTTTTAGTTTGATGTAATCTCTTTGTTTATTTTTTGCTTTTGTTTCCTTTGCCTTTGAAGTCATATCTAAAAAAACAGTGCTATGATAGATGTCAGACAGCATACTGCCTATGTTCTCTTCTAGCAGTTTTAGGGTTTCAGGTGTTACATTCAATTCTACAATCATGTTGAATTACTTTTTGTATATAATGTAAGACAGTGGTCCTTTTTTGTTTGCCTGTGATTGTTCAGTTTTCTCAACACCATTTATTAAAGAGATTATTCTTTCCCTACTGCACATTCTTGGCTCCTTTGTCAGAAATTAATTGTCCACATATGTGAGGGCTTATTTCTGGGCTCTCTGTTCTGCTCTATTAGTCCATGTGTCTGTTTTTATGCAGATGCCATATTGTTTTGTTTCTGTAGCTTTACAGTACAGTTTGAAATCAGGAAGTATGAAACCTCCAGCTTTGTTCTTCTTTCTCAAGCTTGTTTGGCTATTCAGCGTCTTTTGTTGTTCCATACACATTTTAAGTGTGTCATTTAAAGCTAATATTTCCTTATTGATTTTCTCTTTGGATGATCTATCCATCAGTGTAAGTAGGGTATTAAAGTACCATACAATTATTATATTGCTGTAGATATCTCTTTAAATATGTTAACATTTTACATATTTAGGTATTTCTATGTCGAATATATAAATATGCATATTTAAAAATAATATATCTTCCTTCTTATCAAATAGGTCCTTTTATCACCAAGTAATGTCCATCTTTGTCTTTAAACACAGTTTTTATTTAGACTTTAGTCTATCTTGCCTGATGCAAGTATAGCTACTCTAGCTTTATTTTCATAATGTTTCTATTTCTTCACCTTCGATCTGCGTGTGTTCTGATGGCTGAAGTGTGTCTTTTATAGGCAGCATATTCATGGGCATTATTATTACAGTTATTATTTTACTATTCAGCCACTCTATGTCTTTTATGTTTAAAATAATTATAGATAAGTATGCATTCAAAGACATTTTGTTTATTGCTTTCTGGTTGTTTTGTAGTTTCCCTCTCTTCTTTTATTCTTCTTTGGAATATGAAAAACCTTCTCACATCTTCTTTGGTATATGACAGCTGAGGGAAATAGTCCAAGGGAACTTGATTGGAAAGCCTGAGGCACCTCACTTTGGGGTTATGAGCACATTTTTCTTGACCTATCAAGAATTTATGTAACTCCAGTTATTTTTTGAGGTCAAATATGCAGCTTTTCATGACTTTCAGTGTATGAACACTTTCAAAGGATTATTCTGTCTTCTGTAGACTCCAAAGTAAGTACATGATCTTCATTAATGTAATGCAGTAATTTTTTTGCCCTATATTCTTATTAATTCTTTTCCTAACAAATTATTGTGTATTATTTGTTTCCTTGTATCCTAATCTGTATGAAATCACCATGGCTATTTTCTTATTATATGATGTATAGAAAGAAAACTGAGAGGAAAAAATAGAAAAGAACTAGCATTTGTCAAACACCTTGGAAGACAGACATTTATTCATTCACTGAACAAATGCTTCCAGGTGTTGTGTTAAGAGTTGATGATACTTCACAGAGCAAATTAGCTGTGGTTGGTCCTTCACTGAGCTTATTATCTTGCATGGATGTCAGGCAGTGAATAAGTAAAGCCAGTGTGATAAAAAGGAAAGAAGAAATGAGGACCAAAGCGGTATGACTTCTTTGTGTATTTTACAGGTGAGGAAGCTGAAGCTCAGTTAAGCTAAGAATCTTGTTCAACCAGTAAGAAATAAAGATAGCTTTAAATCCAGCTCTCTTCTTTGCAACGCAGCATTTCCACTTTGCCACGTTTGCAGCGCTGTCTTAGGTGCTGAACCCTCAAAGTATTCGAGGCTAAGTAGTCTACCACCTTGTTGGAGAAATGGAACATATACCTCAGAAGGAAAATAACAAAATAGATGAATAGTTCAGATAATATTTTTTGAGTTTCAGTATGAATTAAACTATGGGCTGAGATAGTTGTGGGAAAAGGCTTTGTGGGTTAAAAAACAAAATCTTAGAAAAATGGATAGAATGGAAGATGGATGAGAAAGCACATTCTTCAGAGAATGCTTGGAATTGTATATGCCTAATTAAAAAAAAAAACATTGCCTGAGCTGTTGGTTCTTTCAGGGGAATGGTGAGTGAGAAAATAGAAAAGGTAATTGGGATCCTTGAACAGTAAGATAAGAATTTGGATTTCATTCTGTAGCTCATTGATCAGAAAATTTATTTAAAGTATAGTAAATATTTTAGGGTTTAAGAGCTATGCAAATTCTATTACAACCAGTCAGCTGTGATGTTGGAGTATGAATGCAGCCATAGACAATAAGTAAATAAATAGGTAGTATTATGGTCCAATAAAACTCTGCTGAAGCCTGCTATAGTTCAGGGTGATGATTCAAAGCTTTGAAACAATACATTCACCAATAGGTGTTTGGGGAAGTGGGATCTGGTAGTACTGTGCTGGCATGGTTCCTGGCATGGGACAGAAGTCAGTGCACCTTCAGGACAGTGAAAAAATAGAGTCCTGGAGCCATGGAAGGGAGGGAACTTAGGTCTAATTTCCTCATTTTTCTTTCCTTTTTTCTTACTGTTAGGTGACTTCTTCCAGATCAAGTAGAACTGTGAGTATCTGCATTGTGTTGGGATCAATGTCCTTTTACTATCCTGCTGAAATGGTAGGGGTCTTTGAATTTTAGACTCATAGACTTTTGCAGAAGATAGAGATCTGAAACAGGTCAATGTACACATGACATCGTGGGAGGCCCAGACACATTGGAGTGCTTGTTCATGGTTGTACAGATTCACTGGACAATTAATGTGCTCCCTTCTCCCCAGAAAATTGTATAACATGTAGAAAAACAGAAATTAGTAGTTCTCTATAATTTTATGTCACTGTACATATTCAGCTCCACCCCTCTCAATTTCCCTTGTTATAAATTATATCTTCCTGCTCCTCCTCTTTGTCTCCATAAAATACACTGAACTCATTCAGAGTACAGGAGACCCTGTCCCCAGATTTTATCCATGGGGGATAGATACATTCCCAGACTGCCACTGGATGTCTAAAACCGCAGATATAGACTGCTTTTTCTATACATACATACACATGATATAGTTTAATTTATAAATTAGGTACAGCAAAAGATTAACAACTATAACTACTACTAATAGAACAGTTATAACAATATACTGAAATAAAATGTATGTGAATGTGGTCTCTCTTTTTCTCAGCAAACGAGCATGAATTTCTTTTTCCTTCTTCATGGATAGAAGATTTGTTCCTACCACAGATCTTAGCCACTTCAGCATACATTTTTTTCCTTACTGAGTTTGAGAACTTCCAATTTTTTCCCTTAAAGGAAGCACTATGCTCTCTATTTGGCATATCCGAATTGCCAGCATCACTGCTCTTGCACTTCGGGCCATTATTAAGTGAAATAAGGGTGAGCTCAACAGAAGCACTGAGATACCGTGACAATCTGATAACCAAGACGGCCACTGAATGAGTAATGGGCGGATAAGATGCTGCCTGAACACGCTGGGCAGAGGGATGATTCACATCCCAGGCAGAACGGATCAGAATGGCATGAGATTTCATCACACTACTGAGAACAACACACAGTTTAAGACACAGCAATGGTTTCTTTCTGGAGTTTTCCATTTACTATTTGGACTACAGTTGGCTCTGGGTAACTGAAACTGCACAAAGCAAAACTATGGCTGTGGGGGTGGGGACTACTATACAGGCTTTTCTCAGTTCTTTCTTCATCTGGATCATCTATTTAATTTTCTCTAAGGTTTTACCCACCTTGTCTTTCCAGTTCAGACTCAGAAAAATCACTTTTCTTACTAGGCAGTCACCGACAACTCGTCTTCGCCTTCCATCTTCTCTTTTCTGGTGACACTCTTGCCTTGGCTCCACAGTTTGCACGCCTTCTGTTGTTCTACAAATGATGTTTCACCTCCAGAGGAAGGCACGGAGTATGCAGACAGGGTGCATCATTCATTGTTTCCCCCCTTTGTTACCATGCTGGCCATATAATGGCAGCTCAACCATAAAGAATGTGTCCGTAAAAGTTTCAGTTCATAATGAATTCTTCTGGGTGAAAGGTGTTTACCTCTGAGGAGTTATTCATTTGTGGCTGGTGGGACACGCCATTTGTTACAGCCTATGGCATCTTATTGCATCTCATTGGTCTGCCAATTGTTCACCGCACTCTCAGGGTGTTTGGAGTAAAAACTGTTACACTTTTCATTCAGAGAATAACTTGTCCCCAACCTCCTTAACAAAGGTTTAGTGACCATTTCTTTCACTTCATGTATACATAATTTCAAGGCATCTGTGAGAGAAAGAAAAAGAAGTGTGTACTAACACAAGCCCCTACAATCACCACAAACTCTTTATTATTTTTATTGATACCTTAACCATCAGCTCTAGCAAATACCTTGCCAATTAGACAACTATTTAAGGCTGTTGAAAAGTAGCCAATATTTGAAAAATAAAATATCGCCCTTGCTCCCTTTTTTTTTTTCATTCAGAACACACAGTAAGACACTGACTAGAATATACATAATGGCGGACAGTTATATGAGGATAGAAAATTTGAAGCTTGTTTCTATATCTAGTATAAATATGGATTTATGTGAGAATTTCTGCCTCCCCTTTGACCTTGCCCAACATGGTTTGTCTCTTGATATATAGGTCCCTTCATTTAGTGACTTGGGATTGATATTGTGTAAGAATCATCTCTTCTGTTGGTGAAAGAAAGCCCTAACTAGGATTTTAACACATGGCTAATTATTAGACATGTGGTCTATAATGTCACATACAGATTTAAAATACTTGCTGAGAATTTGAATGGCTTCGGATCTAGCTGAAACAATCTGCCAAGCCTCTTATTAGATAGCTGGAAGCAGATTCAAAGATTTTGGTCTGACCCTTTAGTCTATTTCACTGTAACTGAATCACTTAATCAGATTTTATAAAACTCCAGGCTACAGTGCAGTGAAATGTTAAGCACATTTTGCTCATTAGAAACAAATGAAAAACTCATCAGCCTTGAGACTCAGACATTTATATTAAATATCTATATAAAATGCTACCAGAGACTTTAGGTCTGGGCTGGTCTAATCTGTGATATAGCTTATTTAAGAGATTTTAAAAATACATAGCCTATTTCATACTTCTAAATTTTCCATGCCACAAACGAATAAAAAAACAATAAAAGGAAATTCAAAGGGCATATTTCATTTTATCAGCTATTTAAATGTCCCATTTTATTTTTTTAATTTGGAGTTTTGTTGGTACTATTCTCTCAAGAAATGCAAATGTGAATCCATAACCCTACATTTGGTCAGTGAAAGTGGAAATATGTGATTTTAACACACAGCACCAGCCATTCATGCTATACTGCACATCTCCCAGTACACAACTCATTACTGATAAATAGGCTCCAATGAGAAATGTTGAACAAACAAACAAAGAAAAAAAACTAAGAATGTAACATTGAAAAATAAACCTGTGAGTAACTCCACGTTTTGAGGTGCCTGACTCTGGGCTACAGCCTCGATGAGAGGCTGGGAACATTGTTTCCCAGCATCCAGGAGACACAGTGCTCTGGGCTCACAGTAGTCGCTCACTAAAGCTTTTAGGAATAACCACATGAAAAGTAGAGGAAAGATGCACTGTGAGGAATTCCAAGAATTTCCCAGTTAAAGTCTGGGGCAAACAAAAATTGTCTTACAAAAACATTGTGATCAGACCTCAGTAGTTAGGCAGGCTAAATAAGCATAGTTTGACAGGGATGGTGTTTTGTAAATAAGATCGCAGTCATTCCTATGTGTACCCTCTGTCCCCATCCTCCACACATCCTGGGAGGTTTGGAGAGGAGGCATTTCTAACTTCCAGTTGAGGGACTGGAGACAAGCATTCACTTGGTTATTTAGGCATCCATTGATGCAGCCAATCAGACAAACATCTGCTAGAAAATAACTTCTGTTCCTTCCCTTTGGGGTCCCAAACTTCAGGGCAGGGTAGGCATTGGCACATTCACCACAGAGGACAATTGTATCTCTAGAATTTTTTATAGGACTGGATGCAGGGTTTGTTTGGAAGAGGAGGAAAGGATTAGTTTATTTGGCATTGGGAGGGGTGGCACATAGAAGCCTAACAGAGGAGGTCAGGCTTGAATGGGTGCAGGGAGATTCCACAGACAGATGAGCAATATAAGGGCTTTCACAGAGGGAACTCCTTGTCCTAATGCGTGTGTGGGGAGAGAAGCGCCAGGTGGAGCAATGGAGAACGCTGGGCAAGCCGGTGAACACCGGGCTCCCTTTCTTCCCAGGAGGTTGCCCTTCACCTGTAGAGGATGTGGATCTTGTGAAGACTCGCAAGGGAGGTTGACAGGTCTAAGTAGCATTTAGAAAATGACTTTTCATTCCTTTATGTTTTCAAGACAAATTTTGACTCAAAAATGTTTCAAAGCAATATGAAAACCCTTGAATCTCTACCTTACCCATCATATTCCCTTCTGTATTTTCAGATAATTTATGGTAAAGTAATTTTAGGGAAAAGTATTGATTTTGGCTTAGTATGTTAATATTATATTGTACAGTTCATTTAAAAAACCTTTACAGTATATATACAATTATTAAATTATAAAACATTACATATTAAAATATTATTAAATTATAAAAATATGAAGATATTTTGCCACTTAAATTATATGTGTAGTTCATATTAGTGGACATTATACTGGTAAAAAAATATTTGTCAATGAATCAGTTGTGAAATGACATTTGTTTTTATTCATATTGGAAACTGAGGCATGTGAAAATGTCTGTTGAAGTAGAGCTATATGTTCAGCATCAAAAAATCCCTTAATTGCCTTGACCAACTAAAGTTTGAAATTAGTAATTTTTTAAAATAATTTTTATTCATTTATTTATTTATTTATTTTTAGAGAGAGGGGAAGGGAGGGAGAAAGAGAGGGAGAGAAACAGCAATGTGTGGTTGTCTCTCACATGGCCCTCACTGGGGACCTGGCCTTCAACCCAGGCATGTGCCCTGACTGGGAATCGAACAGGGACCCTTTGGTTACCAGTCCGCGCTCAATCCACTGAGCTACACCAGCCAGGGCGAAATTATTAATTTTTATGATAAGAAACTCAAGTACTGTATAGATAACTTTCATGTTTTATTTCTAAATAAAAATATTTGAGTGCTTTTTGCAAGTATTCTCCAATTAACACATTTTCAGTATATCTTTATTTCTAATAAATAAAAAGTCAAGGGTTTAGTAATTGTCACATCTACTCAGTTCTTCATCGTGTTTTCTAACGTGGGATGCCTTTAAGGTGCTACATAAATATTTGATTTGAAACCACAACTTATATATTTGATGATGTTCATCTTGAGAAAAGTTTCGTTTCTCTTAAATTTGCATTTGATCTTTTTCATTTTTCTTTTAACTAATAGGAGTGTACATTAAGGAATATGGTATAAAAATAAAAATTTATTGCGGACCCTAGAGACCTGATTTTCTCACCTACGGAGTTCTTGGCTCATAGAAGATGCTCAAAAAATATTTGTTGAAGGAGTGAGGAGTCAAATTGCAACATGTTAACAATGAAATGTAAATAGTTCAAAGAGTGTTGCCAAAATAAAGTCAGTAACGTAACTAGAACGAGGTCTGACACAGAGGAGCTTCTCAATAACTGTTTGCCCTTGGGGTGGGTTGAATTGTCTCCCCATAGTTTTCATGTTGAAGTCCTAACCCCAATACCTCAGAATGAAAATAATAGGGTCTTCACAGAGGTGAACAGGTTAAAAGGACGGCATTGGGGTGGGCTCCAATCCATATATGACTGGTATCCTTATTGAGAGGGAAAGTGGGAGACAGACACGCACAGGGGCAGAATACCATGTGGATGTGAAGACAGATCAGGGTGATTCTCCTGCATGTCAAGGAATGCCAAAGGGGCCAGAAACCACTGGGAGTTAAGGAGGAGGCATGGCGCAGATTCCTCCTCCCAGCCTCGGAAGGAACCAACCCTGCAGAACCAGTTTGGGACTCCCGGCCTCCAGAACTGTTGTTTAAGCCTCTCAGTTTGCCCTAGAAAACTAATGAAGTCCCCAGGCTCCATCCCACTTCATGTCCTTAGGCTCCTTGCAAACTTTGTGACAGAAACAAACGGAGAACAAAGACTGGAGCCCAGAAACTTAATGACATCTAGAAATAATCACTACATGTGGAGATAGCTTTAGAAGTACTTCCTGATGTTTGAAACCTGAAGAAAAAGAACCCGTTGAATTATATTTTTATAGGGTTGATGCTGTGTGTGGCTGTAGGTTACAATAACATTTCATTCTTTCAAAATGCCTCAATAGAAATTTAATTGGCTCAAATGAGATGTGATTTGCTATCATATTAGACTTGGTCATTGAATTTTTGAACCACAGAAATGTTTTATAGACTCTAAAGCTTTTTTTGATCAGAGAAGTGCAATTTCGAGATAAGTCAAATGCCTTGATTCTGAGAAATCATGAAGCCAGCTGTCTCCATGGAGCAGACAGGGAACTAAGGTGGCTATTTTACATTGTATCCAAACTTGCCTCCTTCTATGCTCCTGAAAAGAATGTCCACTCCCCAGGGAGCTTTTTGGGTTTTTGAAAATAGCACTTTTTCAAATCCCCCACCTTATTCTTTCCCAGGTTCTTTGTGGGTGTACTAGTATCAGGCAATTTGTGCATGTGGGAATGAGGGTGCCAGGCATGAGTGCTCACTGTGAGTTTGGGGATCCTAGTGTGCTACTGGACAGGTCCTCAGCATCCTCTTCTTGCAACCCACTGGGAATTCAAGCATCATGGCCGTACCTTGATCACTGTCCTTGTTACGTTGTATCACATTTATAATGGTCTGTTGATGTGTCTCTCATCCAGACTGAACTTGGGTTCTCTGGGAGTGGTGCCTGTACCTTATACTTCCTATACTTGTAGCAGTTGACACAGTGCCTGGCCCAGAAAAGACATGTGCCCCTCCGTAGCACAGTGGCAGGACACCACTCTGGTGCTTAGTCCTGATGAGCAGATCCAGGGGTCAGTAGAGAACACACATCCGACTTTGTCCCACTGAGGGTCATGGATCTAGAGCACCGTCACACCAACTCCCATCAGCCGCTGTTTGAAGGCTGAGAGTCAATTCCCTGTGTTTCTGTTTTGTGTATCTATGTCGGCCACGCTGGCTCTGGTGGCCAGAGAGAGCCCTCAGGAACACCAGGCAGGTTTTAGGGACGCTGGAAGCTGGGCAGTGTGCACTGTGGTGACAGTGCTGGGACTATGAGTGGGGCACTGGCTTCACCTACTAAATCTACTAAATTGACTCGACACCCACTGGTCAATTTCCATCAAACTTCAATTGTAGTGGCTTAACCTCTGTTGAATCCCTGGGCCCACCTAAAGTACTGCTTCCGCTAGGGCCTAGCCCTTTGCAGTTTTTCCAGGGCTTTTATACGTGTTATCTCATTTGGTTGGCAGTACAGACCTGGAGGGTTCGTCTCTAACAATAATGATGGTATCTTTGAGATCTGTATTACTTCCTCATTCCTGGTGAGCCAGGGGCAGGCTGAAGTGAGTGCAGGGCACTCCGATTTTAATGTGCAGTAGAATCGCCTGGGGATCTTGCAGATTCTGATTCAGTGTTGGTGGCGTGGGTGATAGTGGCGGTGATGGGATTCTTTATGTCTAATATACTCTGAGATGATGTCACTGCTGTTGGTCCAGGTCACACTTTGAGTATCAAGGAAGTAGAGAACAGAATTCCCTTTTCCCTGTTCAGCATTTTGTACATTAACCCATCTGGAGTCTAGGTCTAAAACTCAGAGTGGAAAGACGAGTGAGACGTTCATTGCTCAGACTTCAAGTGATAGAATTTCTTCTCAACTTAGAGGTAGACCTTTGAGGCCCTGGGATTTACCTCTCTTTCTTGCAGATGATAAAGCCATAGCCTTTTGAAGAGAGGGACCACCCAGTGACACTGCCCTCTGGGGTCAGAGCAAGGTAGGACCCCTGGTTTCCTGACTCAGATTCCAGAGCTCGCCACACCCTGCCTGCATTGTCTCCTTTGCGTATTTGGAGGCACATAAAGTGTAACAGGACCCACCAGTCTTGGGTGCATACAAGCCGGTTCCTGTGGGCTTCTTAATCCTGAGCTTGTGCAGCCAAGTACAGTCTGGGAATAGCTGCCCCTGGGGTTGAGGGGAAGGGAAGGTTTGTGTCGGGTGTAATTAATAAACTTCAATGGGAAAAGAACAGAGAGGAGAGACATCACTTTTTGTGTTTACTAAGTAGATACCCGCCCAAGTTCAAGTTCCTGGTTCTGGCGGAAGGACTGGGGTTGCTGCTTAAGCCCAATTTTATTGGGTGTCCCATAGCCTCTAAGTGGTGGAGCTACACTTTCAAAGCCCAATTTGTCCAGCTCCGATGTCCCTTTTGTCATCAGCTATGGTATCATTTTTCATGCGATGATCGTTACTTTCATATTTAAATCCAGTTTTGTTTCATTTAAATTTTGCTGAAAACAGCCATATTGCTGCGAGTGTAAATGAAGGTAGATGAACATTAATGGTGTCAGTTCGCAGATGTTCTGAAGTTAAATAATTACTGCTCACTCCCTTGGATCTCTGTTCAAAATGCCTACACTATTCAATTAGAAGCACAAAGCACTTTCTTCATCGTTATTAGGATCAGGTTCAGGCTGAAGAACTTGCGTGTGGTATGAAATATGGAAATAAGGCTGGGACTCCATTGATTAAATAGAGGCAGTTTACTTTTGAGAGGAGTTAGGGAGCTGGGTTGTTTTGCAAATTTGTTACATTTTCTTAAAAGCATCTAAATTAATGCCACATTAATTACTGGTGGGTATGCACCCTGCAGAATATGTTGCTATTAATTGTATCCATTATCACAAAATAAACATTGCTTTATGAAAACAAATGATGCTTCATTTTAATATGGCTTGAAACACCCTCCTCCGCAGCTGTTGTGACTTCTGTTTTGGAGCTTTTCCTACAAAGGGCCACCTGTTACAATAGACATTTCATTTGTTTTTATTTGGAAAAAAAAAGACTCTTAGAAAACAAAACCCCACCTCTCTAAAGTATAATAATCATAAAAAATGAAACCCCAGAGGAAATTTGCATTTTTCCCATCAGAAGTTCTCTTTATAAGGGTGGCCCCTATGTTTTCACTTGTTAAGTCCCGAGCCCTCAGTCCAGATCTGTTTGGTTTTAGATTGCTAAGGATCTCATTCCATTGAGAACTTCTTTGCGTTGCAGAGAAAGAAGCTGAGAGCAGTTGGGGTTGACTTAAGGCAGAACCAATGGCCCTGACTCTGTAATGGATTCTTTTTGCCCTGTAGCATCAGGCTTTTGGCTGCATCAGCCTGTGGACTGCATTGACTAGCTGTGTGACCTTGGACAAATTACTTAACCACTCTGGCCCCCAGTTTCCTTTACTCCATAAGAGGATGAATAACTAATTCATTAGGGTTGATGTGAAGATTAAATGAGTTAATATATAACATATTTCTGGAAATGGTGACTGGGATTTGGTGAGTCTTCAAAAGATTCTACTTTTACAATAATAATTGCCACTGTCATCATTACTATTTTTACTATTAGTACAAATGGTGAACATTCTGTAGTCTATTCCCAAAGTCTTTGATATGATCATAAATTAACTTGTCACCACTAGCACGGGGCCTCCTTCAGATGCCTTGGAGTGCTGCTTTTATGCACAGTCCTCAATCGTTGGTTGCTATTGTTTATGAACAAAAAAATAAGCACAAATTCAACTGAAATTGAATTGTAAAGGGGCATCCTACATTTGTAGCTGTGACTTCCTTATTGCTGGCCACTTTTTCACCTCTTTGAGTAACAAAAAATTACCCTGGAATTTGTAGACTGATCACAAATGATTAATGACTTCATCCTGGATCTTACTTAATCACAGTGCCACCCATCATCCATCCACCCATCCACCCATGCATGCATCCACCCATGCATGCATCCACCCATGCATGCATCCACCCATGCATGCATCCACCCATGCATGCATCCATCCATGCATGCATCCACTCATCTATGCATCCATGCATCCACCCATCCATTCATCCATCCATGCACGCATCAATCCATGCATGCATCAATCCATGCATTGACTTTGGTATTCCTGTGTGTGAGGGAGCACTCTGAACCTCTATGCATGGATTGTACAATAAATGTTAAATAGCTGTACAGTTGTGCAAGAAATGTTAAATAGTTTATTTTCTTCATAAACTGTATAGGTGGGCTTATGGTCCTTCATTTTGGAAAATTTGGATTTGGCTGAAGGTTGAAGTTGTAGTACCTGATACAAGCTCAAGTATCCACAGACTGGAGAGTAAGAGAAGGAGCAGCTCCAGGGAAGCTTGTTCCACAGAGGCATCCTGCAGCCGGCTGCTTCTCAGTCCCCCACAGACTTTGGCAGGGAAGGCAGCACCGCTGAATCAATGTTGCACATCTGTCTTTAGCATCACACCACATACGCTAAGATTTATCACTCCACTAGATCACTATTCCTCTGGTTTCATAGGTGTAGTGAAATGTTTACAGCCATTCACGAAAGTAAAATGTTTGGAAAATGCTTGCCGTGACATATGCAGCCTCCTGGAGATGCAAACTGTATTTTCCACATTAAAGCTTCAGAGAGTTATTTAATAAATCCATCATTTTAATTTCTTAAAATTATTATTATTGATGGAGAGTTCTTCAGTGAAACAGCTCTGAATATCTCCCAGGACACTAGTGGTTGCACTGAGCTAGCTTGCAGCTTGAGAATGGTCATCTTCCCCCAAACTAATCATAGAAAGGGGCATGGGAATCTTTTCTTTCTTTTCACACCTGTGTGATCTGCTCACAGCTGCTCCCCATCCATTTCTTTCAACTTTCCTAACTGATGCAACGGTAATTACCCAAATTTCATCTGACTTTGCACGTAAAAGTTACGCAATTTTGGGAAAGTTCTTTTCTTTCTTTTTTTGAGCTTAAGTTTTCTCATTTGCAAAACAAATATAAGAATATCCATCTTCTAAATACTTTGTGAGCCTTAGAATCCAAGTAAAATAATGAACATAAAAGCATTTTGATTATGAGGCATGACACAAGTGGAAGATTCCTATTGATTTGTACTCTATCTTAAACCATGAGCTTGTTTATACTCTTTGCCCGTCCTGCCTCCTGGGCCTGACAATGAAAAAATATTACTTTTGCTGTGCAAAAGAGTGCTTTCCTTTAGTCAGCCTAAAGTTCCCCTTCTTAAACCCCAAGCAGAACCCAGGACTGTTCTGTTGGACCCTATGCTGAGGGCCCATCTTCCCTCTTCTCCTTCTGATGCATGCTACCCCAGGCACCCCGGTTCAGCCTCACTCCCTGGCCCGCTGTAGGGAAGTAGCCCTGGTATTTCTTTGCTTCATCTCTTTTCCGGACCTGAAACTGTTCCCTTGTTGTCTCGGCCTCCATCTTCTAGGATGTAAGGGCCTGAGGGATTTAGATTTATTGGCCACACAAAGCCATCTCCTTCAAGAATTATTATTAATCACACATTTGGATAAAAACATCATACTCTCTCAAGGAAACAAGAAATTGATACAAACATGAAAAAAGAAAAAGAAAACCTTATCCTAGCAGGTAATGCCTACGAGCAGTAGTAAAGAGTGATGTGAGTTATAATGTTAGGTATTCTTCATTATTCAAATAACTCACTGCGAGTGTTCTAAGTGGTCATTCTGTCAAGTCCTGGGCTAAGTGCTAGAGACAGAGAAATAGATTGAAAATAAATTCTTTCTCTTAGGGGACCTTTCCTTGAAGTGGTTTTGATGATCGGAGCAGGAGACTGACCAGATGAAAAAAAGACCAAAATAAAATGCACTAAGGTATTTGTTGAATCTCTCTGCTTGAATGACTTCTCTTCATGTTATTATGTGACAGTCTGTCCTTCTGATCCCCTTTTCCTAGACATGCTTAGGTTCGAGCAACCTTGGAAGTACAGCCAGGCACATTGGTGGAGGTAGATGAGGGAGCTGGGGTAGGGAAAAGCACTTAACTGATCAAGGGGCTAAAAGGGGAATTGTGTACCCAAAAGACAATTTCACTAGATGGTATCAATGGTTCCTGACCTGGTGGTTTTTGAAGGCAGTTAATATTTCCAAAATTCTTATGCAAGCAACACAACTATCCATCATTTGGACATAAAAGCTATGCCTAGTAATTTCAGTATTTTTGCGCTACTCCAGTGATCTTTAAAAACATGACATCCACGTAGGGCATTTTAATAATAAAATGATTTCTAGGTGCTTAAAAGTCAGAAGCTACTGTTTCAAGTGTGTGAATAATGCTAAGATTTCACAGATGTTTCTGGTAATGAAGAATATAAAACTTTCTGAACCATATCTGAAGAGCTTCGAATTTAATTCTGTGCTATAGGTTTACATAGAAAACACAAAGTTTTAGAGGAATGTCTAAAAGGCACCTAATGTCATTCATCGTGTGATCTTCATGGACTGGCCTTGTCCTGCCAACGTCTCCAGCTACAGCTTTTCCCACTCTAATAACACTTAACATTACCAACACATTCCCAGCAGTTTGGCTCCCTGTGCTTTCTGCCTGAAATGTTCTCTCAGTCTTACTTGGACTCCTTATTGCTTTCTAGAATTCCAGCTTAGATATTACCTCTCCAACAAAGTCTTTTCTGCCTCTCAGGCAAATTAATCTCACTGAATCCTGATTCTTTGTTGACGAGGCTGCTTATGACCACAATAGACAGAGAATTCCACAGGGCAGCATCTCCAGCCACTAGAACCAGGCCTGGTGCAGAGTGGGCTCCCTCAAAGGGTTTATTAAATTAAATTGAAATGAATCATTCAGTGCCTTTGCCGAGATCATCAAGTAGAAGGAAAAGGAGCAAACCTTGTTTTTTAGGTCCCAGGATAAGTCATATTTTCAATGTCTGTTATTCCAATTGTGCAAAGAGAGTGTCAAAACAAAGAATAATCACACAGTGATGACTAAATTGTGAAGCAATCATATTGTGCTTGGGGACTTGATGTTTAGAACAACGTGGGTTGGCTCCTGATAGGGAAATGATTATCAAGTACTTGGTTTTTTTTACCTCTGGAGGTAGTGGTGAAAGACCCAACAGTAAGACATTTAAAATGACACAAGGAGGTGAGGGTATCTCAAAATGTAATGGACACTTGCATCTCCTGGAGATCCTGTCAAAGTCCATGTTTTGGTAGGTCTGGGATGGAGCCTGAGACTTTGCATTTTGAAGACTCTCCCTGGTGATGTCTATACTACTGGAATGAGGATCACTCTTAAAATAAGAATCCTGCATGAATAGAAGGATTGGCTCAGATCTCAAGAGCAAAGCTATAATAATTTTAATCCCCAAAAGTCACTCAGTTGTATATGTCAAAAGCACATAAATTCAGTTTTGGGCTTTTTGTCTTCCTCCCTTCTGATTCAGATATTACCATTAATGTTTTCCCCTCTGTAAGTCTGATCTTGTACGTGATTAAATATAAATTGGTTGCTAGGGGTAACAGTAAATGAGACTTCACAAGGGAAATAGAAAACTTAGCTGTTAGGTAGTCAAGTGAGAAGAACAGAAAAGTAAATTATTATCTGGCTTTATTCTTATTCATCATATAACTTTTAAGAATAACGGGATATCAATTAAGTGCAAGATATCATCTTCCTCCACATTAATTGTGTTAATTGACATTTCATTGCTTAATCAATCTTGTTATACACTAATTAAGTAGCTGCAGATTTTTTTTTTGCGGATGAAAGACTAATTGATTACCAACTGATAGCAGTCAATGTATACTCTATAATTTCCTCCTTTGCATGAGAACCCTCTGTTTCCTGTCCAGTCTTGTGGGACCAGGGAGCACTAATAGATGAAATACTAGAGATAAAAGAATTCCACCTGTGCAGTTACCAGCTCCAGGATCAAAATGGTAACTATAAAGTGAATCTTGCTATCTTGAAAATAATAATGACAATAATAAGAATAAGAAATGCAAAATTTAAAAAATAAAGTGAATCAAGCCTCAGGATAGATGAGTGAGGAAACACCAAGTCATAGATTTAATTGGCATCTTAACTCCAGAGGTAGCTCCTGATGACCTGTTTATGTAAGAGGAATTTAGGAGAAGAAATCTGGTTAGAAATTTAAGATACTCATCATTGAACCACATTAAGGTGACAAGGACATATTTTTAAAATAAAAGGCTATTTGGGAAGGCAAAGAAGGAGTCACTGATGGGTTAGTTCACTGGGAGGTGAAACCTTTTGCTTTCACCTCCGTCTCCAAAGCCACCTCTTGGAACTGCCATTAGCATGAAATGTACAAAGATGTCCCAATATATTAAAAAAATGTGCTGTGGCTTATAAACCCAGATTATGTTATTTTCTATTACAACTGAAAGAAAAGAAGTAATAAATGAAAGTGAACGTAGTCTGAATCTGTGTTGAACTCATTTTTAAAGAATTGCAAGTATTAAACCTCCATGGAATGTAATTACACTTCCATTACTTAATGTATGGACTCAAATTCTGACTTAATTATTCTGCAACTAAATTTATATGTCATTTATATAGTAAATCTTGGCAATTGCTCTCACAACTATCATTGGAAATGTAATTAACTTGGGTTAGATAAGGTTTTACAGTGAGAACTAAATGCTGTGTAATACTAAGGCATTATTTAAAAGGCAAAGGCTAAATGCATCTTCTTTCTAAACTTTGTTTGTTTGTAGTTTCTTTTCCCAGAAGGCTGTGCTGAGTGTGTCTTCCTTTTCTGGCTACACATTTTCATCTGCTAATTGGATGTGTTTCTTTTCCTTTCTTTTTAAGGACACGAGTTTTACTTTTTGTATTACATTTTTTGCTAAGAATCCAGTTTATTTTTGAACAAGGCTTCTTCATACGTGATAAAGGTGTTTGATTTTACTTTCAAAGGTACGCTTGCTCTGCTTTACTGTAGTTGAATATTGAATTGCCTTTTTTTGTAATTTACAACTAAGGCTTCCCTAAGGCGGACAATTTTACTGAACCTAGAAATTGTATTTTTATGATTTGTTAAGTGACTATGCTCTGTATTACTTTTATTATAAAAAATACAAATGTTACTTAAAAAAAGGAATAAAAGGAAAAGAAAGATCATCAGGCATTGTGTCCAATCTCTATTGTAAGTTTATTAATGATATAAATTGACAGATAATAATTGCCTTCGTATAAAAGAAGATTATATAATATGATTTCAAAATATTTATTGGGGTGATATTAGTTAATAAGATTATATAGGTTTCAAGTGCACATTTCTATGATGCATGATTCATATATTGCATTGTGTGCCCACCACCCAAAGTCAAATCATCCTCTGTCACCATATATATGGCCCCCTTTACCTGGGACCAACCCCAGCCACTTCCCTCTGGTAACCACCATACTGTTGTCTGTGTCTCTGAGTTTCAGTTTTATACCCATACATGAGTGAAATCATGCGGTTGTTAGCTTTAGCTGACTGACATTTCCCTTAGCATAATATCCTCAAGGTCTACCCATGTTGTTGCAAATATCAGTATTTCATCCTTCCTTATGACTGAGTGGTATTCCATAGTACATATGTATCATATCTTCTTTATTCAGTTCTCTACTAAAGGACACTTTGGTTGTCTCCATGTTTTGGCCACCATGAATAATGCTACAATGAACATAAGGGTGCATATATCTTTGTGAATAAATGTTTTTGAGTATAATGAAGATTTTTGTCTTTATAAGTTAATGTTCTTGTTTCTTGTTGAGTTGGTGATATTCTTTTACAGATGAGAAAAATGTATAGGACTTCTTTTTTTAATATTCCATGTTTGTACATCCACCCCTATAGACTTAGGGTTATACTAACATAGAGTTCTTATATTTATTTCATGTTTAGTTATTCTTTATTTGTCTTGCCAGGCTTGCTGCTATATATTTTCATATAAATACACATGAAGATGAATAAGATGGAAATCATCTATACCAAAAGAAATTCC
This sequence comes from Micronycteris hirsuta, assembly GCA_004026765.1. Taxonomy (NCBI): domain Eukaryota; kingdom Metazoa; phylum Chordata; class Mammalia; order Chiroptera; family Phyllostomidae; genus Micronycteris; species Micronycteris hirsuta. Next base: position 4,292 of record PVJI01012467.1, on the reverse strand, counting down.
AAGTAGATTATAAGTCAGAATATGAAATATAATGCAATAAAGCTTCTAACAAATGACAAAGGCAAATATATTCATGATTTGGGAGTATATAAATATTTGTTAGTATATAAAGAGTTTCAATATCTCAATCAAAAAAGGCAAATAACTTACAAAAATATTCAAATGGCCAATAAACATGTAAAATGTTTTCAACATAATTTATCATAGAGGAAATGAAAATCAAAGTTACAATTAGATATCACTATCCAGCAAATAAAATAGCTAAATTGAAAAGTTTGACAATACTAAGTGCTGACAAGTATGTAGAGAACCTCAAATTCTCATACATGGTTAATGTGATTATACCAAAGTAATTAACAGCTATCACTTTGGACAACTTTTTAGCAGTATGTTTTGAAGTTGATCACATGTATACCCTACAACCCCAGAATACCACGCAATAAGAATATGCCCACAGAAATGCAAACATACTCAGAAAAAGTTAGGTGAAGATTGCTTGTAGTAAAACTCTTCACTATAGCTGAAACCTGCAAATACTGTGCATTCTAAAGTATCCACAGTAGAATGGATAAATAAATTGTGGTTCATGCAAGCTGTGGAAACCTAAACAACACTGATTGCAATACTTCTATAAACTACTGCTATAAACAACATAGACAATCTTCACAACACAATGTTGTTGGAAAGAAGCCATGTACACATTTTGGTTCAGTTTCTATAAAACTCAAATACACATATAGTCACATTACAGTGTCACCTTCAGGGTGGTGGGTGAGGGTAGTGGAAACATATGAGGAGAAGGAGCGCTTGGAGTTCTTTCGATTTGTGGTCAGCAATCTATAAAAGCTTTCCAAAGAAGGCAAACAGAGGGACAAAACAAGCAAACAAACAGACCAATTATTGATATGGAATTTCCAGTTTGCAAGTTAATTCTACAAATATGAAATGATTTAATCTACAGCACAGTGTTTGACTGACCAACACAGGTGATATTTAAGATGAGAAGCACACACATTGAATCTCACTTTGAGCTATAGGTTTTCTCCCAACTGCTCATGTATTCAGCAAACATTTGTACAGTGGTTACAGTTGGTCAGCATTTGTCTTGGGCAGTAGTAATACAGTGATGAGACAGAGAGGCTACCATCCTCATACGGCTGATAACCTAATAGAGAAGGAGGGCCAAATGGATTCATAGTACAATGAAATCAGGGCTTGGCTATGAATTCCAGACCTCACCCCTTATTATCCAAATGACTTCTGATACATTGCTTAAAATCCATGATCCTTAATCTCCTTTTTTCTAAAGTAGGATTGTGATGGTTAACTTTTTGTGAAACTTGACTGGGCTGTGGAACTCAGATATGTGATCAAATATTTTTATGGTTGTTCTATGAATGTGTTTTAGGAAAAGTTTAACATTTAAATTGGTGGACTTTGAATTAAACAAATTGCTCTCTTTAATGTGGGTAGGACTTATCCAATCATTTGAAGGCCTGATTAGAACAAAAGGCTACCACCCTGGAGCAGGTGAATTCTGCAGCAGGTGACCTTTGGACTTCAGTTGTAATGTCGGTTTTTGCTGTCTGCCTTTGGCGTTGAACTAAAACTCTTTCCTGAGTTGCCAACATGTTGGCCTCTTCCATCAGATTTTGGACTCACCAAGCCTTCACAAATGGGTGAGTTGATTCCTTAAAAGAACTCTCTCTATAATATCCACATCTGTATTTATAGATATGTTAGAGACCACCATATGCTACTTATTCTATTTCTCTGGAGAACCCTGACTAATACAAAGACATTAGCACTATCTGACAGAGATGTTATTGACATTAAACCAGCATATGTGAAAAGTCCTGTGTCTACTACTGTCTCCAGATAAATTCTAAAGGAGTTCCATTTCTGTTCCCTCAAATACAAAGAACATCTTTGTATGTATATCTCATGGTTCATGTTAGCCTGAAAGATGCTTGCACAGCAAAGTTAAATTCAACTTTTACTGAATATTGACTGCATACCTTCAGAGCTGAAACTTTTTTTGGTTAGATGTTAACTTTTTCTCAGAATGGGAACGTGACACGTTTCTTGAGAATCCAAGGTTGACAAGGGCCAGCTGCCACCAATCATTGCTTTCTGTTTTTTTTTTTTTTTCAGGGTGATGCATAACATTTTCCCTTTGTACTTGTATCCCTAAGAAAAATTACCTTTTATAAGTTTCCAGCGACTAAAAAGTGGCAAAACCATTTGAGTTTACAAAAACATTTCTGAAATATATGATGTAAAAAATGATCCTCTCAGACGTGAAGGTGGTATTTCTGCACAGGTTTGAAAGTACTCATGAAACTAAAGTGAAATAAATGAAATAAAGTTAACATTGATTTCCTCCCAAATGAGCCAAAGGCTATGACTTATCAATAGGATGCTTTAAAACCTTTTTTGTCCAGGCAAACCTTGAAGGCATCATAGGTTCAGTTCCAGAGCACAGACCACTAGAATGAAGTAAATACCACAATAAAGAAACTCAGAGAAATTTTTGCTTTTCCAGTGCATATAAAATTATGTTTATACTAGAATCTATTAAAATGTGCAATAACATTGTGTCTAATTAAAAAGTGCTCATCCCTGTATTAAAAGTACTTTGTTGCTAAAAATGATAACCATGTAAGTCTTCAGGGATGTATGATATTTTTGCTGGAGGAGGGTCTTGCCCCAATATTGGTGGCTGCTGACTGATTAGGGTGGTGGTTGCTGAAGATTGTGTTGAAAATTGGTGTCAATTTCTTAACATAAAACAATAATAAAGTTTGCCTCATCGACTGATTCTTCCTTCCATGAATTACTTTTCCGTCATGTGCAATGCTGTTTGGTAACATTTTATCCACAGTAGAACTTTCAAAATTGCAGTCAATTCTCTCAAAACCTGTCACTATTTCATCAACTAAGTTTATGTAATATTTTAAATCCTTTGTTGTCATTTCAACAATACTGAAAATATATTCCTGAGGAGTTGATTTCATCTCAGAAACCACTTTCATTGTTCACCAATAAGAAAAACTTGTCATCCGTCAAAGTTTTCTCATGAGATTTCAGCCATTTAGTCACATCTTCCCATTCCATTTCTAATTCAAGTTCTCTTTCTACTTCCACCACATTTGCAGTTCTTTCCTCAGCTGAAGTCTTGAACCCCCGAAAGTCACTGATGAGGGTTGAAATCAACTTCTTCCATTCTTCTGCTAACGTTGATATTTTGACCTCTTCCAAAGACTCTTGAATGTTCTAAATGGCATCTAGAATGGTAAATCCTTCCCCTAAGGTTTTCATTCCTTTTGCTCAGATTCATTAGAATAATCACAATATATGGCAACTATAACTTTTCAAAATATATGTTTTAAATAAAACTCAAAAATCTAACTCACTCCTTGATCCTGGGGCTGCAGAATGGATGCTGTGTTGGTCGGCATAACAACATCATTAATCTCATCGCACATCTCCATCAGAGCTTCTGGGTGACCAAGTACATTTTCAATGAGCAATAACATTTTGAAAGGATCTTTTTTTTCTGAGTAGGAGGTCTCAACGGTGGGTTTAAAATATTCCTTAAACCATGTTGCAAATCCATGTTCTGTGATTCAGGTTTTGTTGTTCCATTTATAGAGCACAGGCAGAATAGAAGGAGCATAATTCTTAATGGCCCTAGGATTTTCACAATGGTAAATGAGCATTGACTTCAACTTAAAGTCACCAGCTACGTTAACCTGTAACAAGAGTCAGCCTGCCCTTTCAAGCTTGGAAACCAGGCTGACTTCTCTCCAGCTATGTGAGTATGAGGCGGTGTCTTCTTCTAATATAAGGCAGTTTCACTTACATTAAAAACATGTTGTTTACCGTAGTCACCTTCGTTATTTATTTTAGCTAGATCTTCTGAATAACTTGCTGCAGCTTCTACAGCAGCCCTTGCTTTGTTTTGCACTTCTATATTATAGAGATGACTTCTTTCCTTAACCTTCATGAACCAACCTCTTCTAGCTTCAATCTTTTCTTCTGCAGCTTCCTCGCCTTGCTCAGCCTTCATAAAATTGAAGAGTTAGGGCTTATTCTGGCATTGGCTCTGGCTTAGGGAAATGTTGAGGGTGGTGTGATCTTCTATCTAGACCACTGAAACTTTCTCCCTATAAATAATAAGGCTATTTTGCTTTGTAATCATTAGTTTGTTCCCTGGAATGACACTTTTAATTTCCTTCAGGAACTTTTCCTTTGCATTCACAACTTGGCTAACCATTTTGTACAAGAAA